>JBBPNN010000037.1:0-74822 GCA_038090935.1 Hortiboletus campestris
CTCAACACGGCCCTTTTCCTTGGTGTCTTGACGAAAAGCAGTAGTCGGGGCGAACGCGAATATGTAATCTAATCCTCCATCACCGGCAAATCCATCGCTGCGAGCACACTTGATTTAGCAGGTTATTCAAGTTGGCGCGGGCGCATGGATAATTCCAACGCGACAACTTCGTTCGGGGAATCCGTCGCTCTGGTGTTGGATGAAATCAAGAACATCAAGCAACTGCACAGATCAACTCATACCAAGCGACTTCAATTCGTCATCGATGCTTGCTTGGTGGCTCATGGTGTCCGGTGAGTGCCACCGGATGTCTTGTAGAACCCCCCGCCATGATCCTCGGTATCGGGCGGATAGGACAAGTTATCTGGTGGACGCAGTCTGCCCACCGAATCCAATGGAAGCCTTTGGCACTCTCTTGATCGCTCTCCGCAGAAAGGTGCGCATGGTGGCGTTTAGCACTTACCGTGTATCCACCGCATAGTAACGATCAGCGCTACGGCAGAGCGCAGTATTCAAAGACGTCATGTTTTGGCACCATACCCCTACGACGCAAACGTTCTTGGTCCACGTCCTCCTTTTGCGAGAGAAGATCGCTGCCCTGCTCGGTGGAGCCCGGGAGTGTGTCTTTATCAAACTGGACAAGTGCCCACCGTCGGTGGTAGGCAGGGATGCCACCTTTGCAGATCCGTGTCCCTGACTGTACCTCAGTTGAGAGATCCTCCTCATGCCTTCCGGGAGGCTCTTTATGGCCTGGAGTTCGCAATGGCACGTTCCCCTGACGCGCTAGTGCTCTCTTTGTCCGAGCTGTTCGCGGAAGAACTGCTTATCCCACTTGCGGGGGTTGTGATTGATTACCCTGTTGCATACTTCCCTGCGTTTTCGGCACAGACGTTTCTGGAAGGAGAGGCGCTGGACATCTACACGGTCTCTTTCAAATGGATAACACAAACCTCGGATTTTACGTTGGGTTTTGGGAGGGGACATGTATTATTGAAGTTTTCTTGTCCGCAGGTTCTCGCCAGCAACCACGCAGAATTATCACCAAGCTCAGTGATCCCAAAACTTCGAGCCAAGTTTGCGGCTAGTCTTGAGCACATAGGAGCGTGCATTTCTGTCACCCATCACACAGAAACCCTAGAGAGAGTAGCATTATGAATACAACTCAAGGCAAGAACAGCTATTCTACATCTACGTTGACAATTTTGATATCTTCAAATGGTTTATCTACCTTGTTTACCTTGACGTTTTCGATCGCGTGAACGACTTCGAGTCCAGAAAAGACACGTCCAAATATCGTGTGCTTCTTGTCCAGCCACGGCGTTGCCGTGGTGGTAATGAAGAACTGTGAACCGTTCGTGCCCGGACCTGCGTTGGCCATGCTGACGGTATAGGGGCTAGGATGTGATCTTAGCGAACGATTCCTTTCACACATACGTCAGTTACGTACCGATCGTGTTTGAGCTCGTCCGAGAATTCATCCTCAAACTCTCCCCCCCAGATAGATGTGCCTCCAGTTCCATCCCCGAGTGGGTCTCCAGTTTGGATCATAAACTTGGCAATGACACGATGGAATATAACACGCTCGAAATACCCACTTCTTGCGTGACCCACAAAGTTCTCAACTGCCTTGGGTGCGTGATTGGGGAACAGCCGGAGGTGGATATCTCCCATAGACGTGTGGATGACAGCAGAGTTGGCAAGCGGGGATGGACCACCTCTGCCAACTACGGTGGCAGTTGCGATGGACTGTTCTTCGCGAGTAGGCTTTTCATTGAAGACGTCTCGATCATTAAGCTTGCTATCCCTGAGGAGAGTCATTAATTTTGAACACCAGAGCATGGCAGCCTTCCAACGTACTCTGGTTCTGAGCGTGTGAAGAGATAGAACCTCTGCCGTTTGTGTCCTGTGCAGAAGAGAGTTGGATCACGACTGGCCTTATTGGCTAAGATAGGATTCGCGGATGCAGCCATGGCCAACGTTGTAAGACCCTTCTTGGCAGGTGCTCCTTGGTACACGGTGAGGTTCATCCATCGGACAGCCTCGTCCTTTCCCAACAATCTGACGACACGATTTGTCACCGTGTTCACCACTAGACGAGAACGTTAAGCACTGCGCACTGGAATCCAAAATAAACATACCTTTGATTCCAAGCAAGGTCGGGTAGATGACAAACGCCCCACTCTCGTCCCATATAACATTACTTAACATCCCTGGTATCCGTCCGTCCGGACCGGGCATCTCGATTTCACGTTCCACTGCAAGGCGTCGACCGAACTCCATGTCCTCGACCTTGTATACAGCCGTCCCTGCTTGCTGCATTTCTTGGATCGCGGTAAGGGATTCATCGTATTTTCGAGTTAGCTTCCCGGACAGGAACGAAAATATGCGGATCTGCCGGTCGGGCAGAGAAAACGTTACAAACGAGTTGGAATCGGGGGAGAGGGTAATGCACGTGGGTATTGATTTCGCCTAGGGAACATGAGCTATCAAGCCTTTTTTTTCTATAGAACGTAGACATACCTTTTTAAACTCGTATAAATCAGTCGAGCTCTTGAACGACCACATGCGAGGGACATTCTTTGGCAGCTCAAAGGGTTCAATGGGTTGCCAAAACTCGACAAATCCATTTTCATCTGCAGAGATAACCGTGTCATATCGGTCGCTGTACTGAGGGGTCTTGAATACTTTGATCGGGATTCGATGGAATGAGACGCACAGTCATTAGGTGAACAGGTGTACGATGCAGTTTTTCGATCGAGACAAGGGGCTTCTCATCGCCTCTGCCATCGTATATCCTAATGACACCAGAGTTTTGCTCTGAGCTGTACTCAAGAAGTAAGCAACGGGACAACACGAGAACACACGCAAGCTCACATTGCTAGCAACCCTTGAGCCTGACCACGTCTGTGTACCCAGCAGCATGCATGTGGTATGAAGCCAAGCTTGAGCATGTTTATCATGTCTTTTCCAGTTAGTGCCAGTATAAACATCTTGATTCAAGCGAACCACGCGTACCAAAGTTCACCACATCGAATACCTTTGCCGACCCATCCTCTGAGATGCTGGCAAACAACTGACCATCCGCGCTCACTGAAACACCTACGATCGGTGACGAGTGCGCTCTGAAGTGTTTTACGAACTCGATCCCCGTCTCTTGTTTCTTCCACAATTTCAAGTGACCGTCAATGGATGTGGTGATGAGGAAATCAGTCCTGTGACGAAAGTGAGCGTAATTGACGAATTCCGTGTTCCCGAGACGCACTTGGTCATGACGCAGAAATTCAGCGCGTCCCGATGCATGAAAGACTGGTAATATTGGTCTGCATTTGGAAGATGCTCGAGGTATAGCTTTTCATGTGGAAGGACTAATTCACGGGAGAATAAGCTCAGGGATGTATCCAGAGCAAGAGTTGACATGACATACTCACCTTTTCGTTTCTTCTTCACGGTTGCATTCGCGTCGGACGGTATGGGCATTGGCCCGATGTCCTCGTCACTTTGGTCGTCATAGGTAGGTACATCTGCAGCGGATGTAACGTTCTGCTCGTCCCGTTCTCGCTTTCCGAGCACGGTCGCCTCGGTTTCTGAGTCCGACATCACGCAAGTAATTGCTGAACGAAGCTGCACAAAGTGTAAGGCCGCATATGATGCGATCACGTGAGAAGGGAGTACTATTAGACAGGTGTACACAAAATCCTCGAAGTAAATAGATAAGCTACATAACAGTGCAATCTTTGTCGGTCTTTGACGACGCCTCCTTGGCACGCTGCGCCTCCTCCTCTGCCAGCAAAAGCTTTTCCTGCTCTGTCAGGAGCTGTAGTCGCGTCAGCTTTGTGATGGATGATATTCTTGAATTACAAACGTACCCCCTTCTTCGCTCTTTCCAACATAGCCTTCCTCCTGCTCTCACTTTCCGCTTTAGCGCGACTAACGATGTGTCGATATGTCGGAGTATATTATGCCGTAGCAAAAATAGATGGGGGAACGAAAGACCAAGGATCCAAAATGTTCGCGATTTGCGAGTTGGAAGACATTCGACATTCAACAGGTGATGGTTTCGGTTCCGCAGTTGGCGATGATGATGACGATAACGTGGAATTCGATGGAGATGTGGGGGAAGAAAGAGTACTAACGGGTTATGAGTGTTTACTGAGCGAGAAGGCCGAGACGCGACTCACCGGTCAGTCTTTGAAAAGGGACTTCGCAAGGCAGCAATCTTCGGAGAGGTCGAAGTTCCGGACGATGAAGGCAAAGGGGGGCCGCGAGAACTGGATGCATTCGACGTCTGGTTAGCGAAAGTCTTGGCGGAGAGCTTGAAAGATGCCAATGAAGACGTGTTGTGCGACTTGGAAGGGGCAGCTACGGTCGACGCAAGGTTCGAGCAGCTGTGGTCCTTTGGGAAGCGATGCTGAGGACAATACTGCTTCTTGCAAGCCTGTGGCCCGCGTCAGGATTGCTCGGATAAAAAAGCGCAACGGGACGCACGTTACATGCAATCGGCGCATAGAGAACCTTTCCGCATTTGCCTCGTGCACACACAGGCTGAGACCTGGTCCTGCCAGATTTCCCTGTCGTGACACTGCACTCTGCACTGATATGACGTTCCATGCGGATGTTGGGGTCCTCTCCAGGGGGTATAGCGACTGGGGTATTGCATAACGGGCCTAGGATGTACGTGAGCAGGTGGGCAGACGGTCGAGCGAGCGACCCACAACTGGGAGCCACGCGATTATGCTTGTTCTCGTCGTATTGTGGACAGTGATGTGCTGCGACGAGAAAGTGCTCTCCGCAGAAGCTGTGTGAACAGTGCTGGCACTTGAATGGAAGGAAGTCGACGAGCAGACAAGAAGACTCGGAGCATTGCTGCCCGACGGACAAGAGCTGGGTATCGCGTTCAGCGTTGGTGTTGGATGCCATTGGAACCAGATGATGAATGTACAGAGACAAGCGCGTTTATAAGCTCGAGGACGCGCGTCCCGACACGCAAGCCTGTGCTGTGTCAGGGAAGTCTCCAGCACATTCTCTCATCTTTCTACGATGCTCGTCGTGTCGTTTGTAAGCTCATTCACCCTGCCACCCATTCGCTGACGTTGTCGTGCCCGATACCAGATCAGGCACGGAGAGTCTCTCGATAACCTCGTGAGTGCATCACACTGGCCATACACTCGACGCTCATCCTCCTGCACAGAAATCTGTCTGGGCAGGCCAGAGGGACGCAGAACTGAGCGAACTTGGTGAGCAGAACCCACGAACTACCAGCAATTGACCTTGACCCAGCTATCAGGCGTACGAGTGAGTACAACAGGTCCCTCTTTCCACTCATTCCTGATCTTGGCATCCATAGCAAGCTAAAGCACTCGGTGAATCCTATGCCAATACCCATCTCGATGCAGTTGTCACCTCAGACCTTAAGCGTGCTCATGCAACGGCCGTGGCTCTCCTCAACGGCCAACCCGATCCAAAGCCATCCTTCAAAGTAGATCGCGACCTCCGAGAACAATTCTTTGGTGACGCCGAGGGCCATCCATACCTGATGCGTCGGATTCCCGGTAAATCGCTCGATGATCATTTTAGGGAGGGTCGGTACCCAATTTTATTCAACCGAAACGAGAGGTTTCCCAACGGAGAGAGTTTGGATGACCTTACTATACGAGCGGAACGCTTCATTAATGATCTTGTGTTGAAACACTACCTCTCTCGTGCTATTTCGTCGGGTGCCGAAGATGTACACATTGCGGTGGTTAGCCATGGTCTCTGCATTGGTGAACTAATACTTGCTCTGCTGAAGCGGAACGATGGCGGTTTGCCGACCAGGGATTACAGAGGCTTACAGAATACCGCTTGGACCAGAGTCACCGTACAAGTCAAGGTAATGTTTGGTCCCTTTCGACTAGTGCGTTTGACCAAGCGTATGCAGCCTGACACGCAAATGACCGATGAGCTCGAGAACCTACCCCCGTTGATCATCACGGTGACCGACGTGAACCGACACGAGCACACTACTAACGTCGTGAGTCACCATCTTCACGACGCCGTTCACTTTTCCTGACGATTGCTCTCAAGAAACGCCAGAAAGGGATCGTCGAGCACGACCCCAAACAGCGGGGCATTCGCGAATTCTTTGGTGGGGGTGGCGCGAAGGAGCCCGTCGAGGCACTAGAGCACGCAAAGAGCAATGCGGTGGATGGAGTAGGGATAGAAGAGCGCAATTAATCCACGTGTAGGAGGGATTGCTTCCAGCTGTACGCTACATGCAAGATACCACAGAGAGTCTGATCCGGAGATCAGAATATTTGAACGACGATATAGTGGAACGACTGACTTGAGCTAGAGTGTCGAGCTGCTCAAGCATATGGGAGCAGCCTTTTCAGGGTGGCCGTCTGGGATTGGCTAGAGTACGTCGTTTGAGCGAGGTTGTTTTTCCGTGCGGGTCTCTTTGATACATTCTTGTGCGAATGATTGGCGTGGGCCTGTCATGGCAAAGACCAGTTAGTCGGTCAGGTTGCATTCGAACATAAACTACGGACTCGTTTGAATTTTCCGCTAGCGATGGCGCGCCATCTCTTTGTTGCGCCGCTGTGCGTCTTGAGCTTTGGAAAGTTGGCTATGGCCGATGTCGAGAACGCGCGCGCCGTCGAGAGCAGGTTCAAGAACATGTCACAGTTCAAGCCGGTCGGGGTCACGTGTGGTCAACCTCTCAGTGCAACTGCCATGAGCGACCCCCAGGACGACGCCGATCGCGTACGGACACTCTCACAGACTCATTTAACCAAAGCTCAATCGTTCTTTAGATCCGCGCAAAACGTCTTGCAAAGTTGCAGGTCAGGCGATCAAGTATACCATCGTCTGACGCTGCAGCCCCAGCCACTCCTCCGTCGGTGCCAACACCCAAGCTGGCTCAGCCAAAACCAGCCCTGCCAACTCCCCTGGACGTCCAGAGACAGATACAGTCTGTGCCACTCAAGAGGAAACAAGCCCCAGTCACCAAGCTTGATATACAGACTTGGCAAGATGAGACGCTTACACAGATATTCAAAGTTACTCTCAAGGTACACTTGCGTCAGAACAGCTCGTTGTCTCAGACATCTCACAACCAGTAGCGTTCAGTAGCGGAACGCAGCAGCTATGATATCGTGTGGCTCAAGAGCCTCGAATCTGAACTTGCTTCAGAGGGATACCGTGAGTCAGCTTGAGCTTCTACTTAAAACAACCACATAGAGACATGGAACAGCCTCTACAATGAACCTCTCCGGGGACATTGCCGATCGTCTCCTTATATCTCGATTAGAACTGGATCCTCAGGCAATGCCGTGAGTTTAGTTGACACATTCATTCTATCTGTTACACGGTCCCGTCCAGGAACGACTTTGATTATGTTCCCGTGCTTGCGTCTCTCCCATCCGAAATGACAGTGTTTGAGTATTTGGTCGGCTGCTGGAAACGCCTCAATAGCGCAAGAGCGAACCTGATCAAGAAGGTTGGGGTAACCCGTGGCGTGCGTACGAAATGCTCATACGTTGCTCCCACAGAATCCAGTCAATGAGCTGCAGCAAGCATCTACCCTCCTTGAAAAGATTCGAGATCTCGTCATCAGCTATGCTGGTCTCACTTTGCAAGAACCAGGAATGTTCCCCCAACCCACAGGGTGCGTATCAAACTGCGTCACGCATCACCACTCTTACGCGTACCACAGGCGAGAACTTGGTCCGTCTGAATTTGTTGGCTCGCTCATGTCACTGTCTGCCCTCTCTACGCCACTCACGACCGTATCCTCCCCGAATCATCTCCTCTCTCCAATAGAAGTCGAGCCTTTCCTTCAAGACCTCGCTCGACGTTTTGAACCAGACAACGAGATTGATGGCGTACTTGGACCGGTCGTACGACAGTTGTTATTTCACCCGTCTCTTTTCAGACCCGAGGGCTTGGCAGGAGGTGACTCTTCCTGGCGAGGCGTAGTCGGTGGCGTGGAAGCACTTGTCTCCATCAAGAGCATAGCAGTTATGTTGACTAGGCTGGACGAGTGGAATCCACCGCATGCTACGGCGTCTATGTTTGAGACGGTAACGTTGATGGGTCCTCTGAGTCGACTCGGGGTATTCAGCAGGGAATGGGTAAGATAAACCACATACTTGTGTCAGCATCAGCTATGACAGTTATCGCAGCCTGCCATTGCGCAAAGTTATTTCTCTGAACCCACCAAACGTTCACGGAACGACGTGGAGTCCTCTACCGCGAGCCTCAGGGGTACAGTGAAGAGCCTGCAGGTAAGTAGGTCATGACGAGTTAAGCATCGAGTATTTCAACCACCCACTCACAGACATCACTCTTTCAAATATTCAACACTCTCGTACGGGCATCTTCGGAGTCCAGGGAAGCAGTATTAGAGTACTTCGCTACCGCGGTTAAACTGAACATCAAGCGCGCCGGGATGCAGGTAGATGGCACGCTCAGGCTTTTTCCGTGACGCTTTCTTATGTACTTTTTAGGTGGATCCACAAACGGTTGCAAGCGACAGCTTCATGGTCAACTTGCAAAATGTACTTCTTCGCTTCGCAGAGCCTTTCATTGACTCCCGATACTCCAAGGTTCGTCATACTCGATTTGGTGACTCTCATACCTGACGACCCAGGTAGATGGATCGCATTGACCAGTTGTACTTCGCTGTCTCGAATCGTATCGATGTGAGTGAGGAGACACGCATCAAAGCCACGTCAGAGGAGGCGGGACAATGGGCAGAAGCAAACAAAGGCAATGGTGGGCTGCTTAAATTTCAGCAATTGTGCATAGGTGCTTTATTCATTGGACAGCTGCAACACCAAATTTCATTTCTGAAATCTTTTATCTCTGCAATGCTATGGGTCATTATGGCTACCTTAGAACCACGCAGACATACGACGACTTCGCCAAGCATCATGACGAACTGCAACGCCACCACGATATGATCAATGGCGACGGCTCTTGGATAGGTGTTAGTCGCACTCATTCCTTGGTCTGTCTTTTCTGTGTTGACGTGTTTTTTAGAGTCCTTCCCATGCACGAACGGAAGCGGCCCTCAATCAAATGAAGGTGCGCGTGCTCGGTCCAAAGAGATATATGTCAAATCACCCGTCTAATTTATGACCCAGACAGAGATGGCGAAAATTCAAGCACATCAGTTTGCGTTCCGAGTGCAATTGCTCGAGCCAGACTTTGTTCTCCAATATATCGGTTTTACCAATTTCGTCTCGACCTGGTTAATACGAAGAGCTGACCCCAAAGGCTTACATCCCACACCCCTGGCCGAGTACGTTTGCTTCCGGCGAACGGTGATGTCTCGTTGAGCATTTGGTAGATTACCACTGCCCCAGGAAGTTCCCATGTCATTCAGGGTGCTTCCGGAATATATCTTGGAAGATGTGGTAGAGTTTTTCCTTTTCGTCACCCGGTACGCCGTTCTCCTAACCCTTCCGACACATGTTTATGGACGAATCCTTCAGTCACTCGCCCGACAGTCTAGATTTGTCCGGAAAAGATGAATTACTCGTGTTCGCTCTCACTTTCTTGACATCAACTTGGTACATCAAGAACCCTTTCCTAAAGGCCAAGATTAACGAGGTGTGCACGTGAAATAGTCCTAATGGGCAATGTTAATATTCTCGCAGGCGGTGTTTTACGGTGTCTTACCATACGGAAATGAACGAAGTGGGATTTTGGGCGGAGCGCTTAACAGCCATCCGTTGGCACTGAAACATCTGATCCAGGCATTGACACACTTTTATATCGGTGGGGAATCTTTGGCCTCTGTGAATTCATTCTGATTGCGAGACGGTCATCCCCAACAGAGGTTGAACAGACAGGAGCAAGCTCACAGTTCTATGATAAATTTAGTGAGTAGTTGTCCCTTTGTTATGAGGATTCTTTTAAATTGTGGTCAATTCCCTAGATGCTAGGCAAGTTTTGTGTCTACGGCTGATATAGTGGGTCTGACGGGCCTCGAAGGAGGAACATTGCGTACATCCTTAAGGCAATCTGGAGTAATCCTGCTCACAGGCAAGCACTCAATGCGGAGGCGCTGTAAGTATCACATCTTGGTGTAGAGAAGCCCTTCGTGTTCACGAGCTTTTGATAGAGACGTCGAAAAATTCGTTCGCTTCATCAATTTAATGATCAACGATGTCACCTACCTCATGGACGAATCCCTCAGCGAACTGACACAGATTCACAACATCCAGACAGAGATGCGCGATGAAACGGCTTGGGCAGCTCGCCCTGCTCAATACCGACGCGAACGCGAGAGCACGCTCCGTGGGCTAGAGCGACATGCGTCCAGTTATACCACCCTTGGTAAATCGACTGTGGGGTTACTCAGGGACTTTACTGCAGAGACAAAGGCGCCGTTCATGATGCCCGAAATCGTGGATAAGCTCGCTGCCATGTTGGATTACAACCTCGAAGCACTCGTCGGCCCCAAGTGTGGAGAACTACGCGTCAGGGAACCGGAAAAGTACCACTTTGACCCAAGGCAACTGCTCTCCGATATCTTGCAAGTCTATCTGAACTTGAGCGACCGGGAAGAGTTTGCACGTGCGGTCGCCAACGACGGACGCAGTTACAAGAAAGAACTGTTTGAAAGGGCTATCGAGCGATCCGGGAAGATTGCTTTGAAGGCGGAGTCCGAGCTCGAACAGATACGCTTATTCGTCGTCAAGGTCGAGGAAGCGAAAGCGGTGATCGAGGCTGAGGAGGATCTAGGAGAGGTTCCTGATGAATTCTTGGGTAGGCTCTTGTTCTTGCAGCGCATCCCGCGAACTCAACCACGTTGTGATTGTAGACCCATTGATGTTCACGTTGATGCGCGACCCGGTCCTTCTTCCTTCTTCCCGAACAGTTATTGACCGTGCTACGATCAAATCGCACCTCCTGTCCGACTCCAAAGATCCGTTCAACCGAGCCCCACTCACGATCAGCGAAGTCATTCCAGGTAAGCCACTTTGGTGTTTCTTGCTGCGCTGCATTGACTTGGGCGTATAGATTCAGAATTGAAAGCAAGGATAGATGCCTTCGTTGCTGAGCGACGCAGCCAGAGAGCCAGATCTGCGGAGGGTGTAGACGTGGTGATGTCGGACTAATCCAAACACCTTTCGGATGTGCTGCTAGCGTCCGCAAATTATTTTACCGATGTGTAGTATGTTACAACGGTCAGGCAGTGTGAACGTCTACTTCTTTCTCTTCTTGCCTCCCCCACGACCCAGGCCTGTTGACCCTGCTCTGCCTCTTCCTGCCGTTCCTCCCCTCCCCAATTTCGACACTCGACCGCGGCCAACTTTTGGTGGGACCGACGCTGAAAAGTCGTGACGATCATTTCGAGACAGTATGTCCACCACAAACCTGGTGAAGCCTCTTGCACCTCGGGGTCATCTTCATAGTCTGTCCCCGCGTCCGTCCCCGTCACGACGCTGTCCCTGGGCGTAAATGCAACCTCGTCCCCACTCTCCTGTGTCAACGCACTACTGTCGCTGTCCCCCCCGACCAGCCCTGCCATGTCCGCCTTGTTCCTGTTCCGCTTTGGCGCCTTCGACTTGCGCACCTTGCTGGCCTGGCGCGGCGATGGCGCGGGCGTCGACGAGGGGATAGAAGCCGTCGCGCGCACCCGACGCACCGCGACCAACGACTCAAACATCTCGTCCATCGGCAGCGTAAATTCGTCACGGAAAAACGGATGGCGCGAGAGATTCTCCGAGGGGGAGGGGGAGGGTATCATTTGGGGGTACGGACCCGAGTTGTCGAACCCATCCGTTTCCTGTTGGTTCTGTCGGTCAGTACGTCCCCCTTTTCGTTCGGAGGTGATGTGCCCCCGTTTGGGGGGGCGGGCGTCGTACCGCACTTTCCAATGCTTCGAGATCGTAACAAGTTCTTAGTTTGGCCCAGATGCTTTCTACGGGGATGACGCGGCCGGTGTCGTTGTGGATGGTATTGCGAATGGCGAGGACATGAAAGTGTTTGTGGATACCGACTGGGCGGGCTCGCATCACAGAGCGGAAAAGGGAGATTTCGCCCTCGACGCTATCGAGGAACTCATCGGGTGTCTGGTTGTCCATTGCGATGAACGTTTCGAGAGCGACATTTGGTGTTTGTTTGGCAGCCACACTGACGCGGGTATGAATGTCATACTAGTAGAACAAGATGGATGGCTACACAACAGTGATGGTGATCCACTAAACAGTGGCGAGGTATAACACTATTTTATAAACAGCAGTAAGGAGTGGACGACAGTCGAGTGAGGGAATGATTTGTTGAATGATTGAATTGTTTTGGAAGTCTACCAACGACCAAAGTTCAAACAAAGTGACGTTTGTTCATGTCCATTATTGCAATGCAAGAAAGCGATGGAGAACGGCGAGGCCCGATGGGAAGATGCATGGTATACTACGACGGGACACTTTGCTTGTTATCTTGGCGCGAAAATTGCGACGAGGACGATAAACGGCACATATGTAAACAAAGACACGGCTGCCATCACACGGCATCGGAAGCGCCATATTTTCGCGTCTGGTATGGGAGAGGTCGGATACCGAGGGGCTAGAAGAGGAGCGGAGAGCTTACCACGTTCTATCTGAGGGTCATCAATGGCTACGCCCTTTTCGGCATCGGTGTGTCCAGCGATTCTTGTCTTTGGGACCCGAAGGAAAAGACCAGCTATCCACCAAACAAGGAATAAAAGGAAACCAAAGAAAAAACACCATGCTTGTATCGGTGAACCTGGTTCGTCTTCTGTCGCAAATCGAAGTCCCCATGGTGTATCATTGGGCTTCTTCGGGGGCTTGCGGGGATCTCGCATATGGAACTTGGTCGACCTGCTAATGGATGGTGCATGTGGTGATACGATTGCGCTTATAGGGATCGAAACTGCGGACATGGATTGGCGTCGTTCGTGTTTTCTGGTCGTGCTGGGAGTGGGAGGCTGACGGGAATGAGTGGATGCAGCACGTGGAGGTGTGCGAGATGGAGAAATGTGAGCGCCAGTACTGCTGGAGAGAGACGCGAAGCGATGATTGCGATTTGCGGACCGGGGCGTCTCTTGCACAGACGTCGGTCGGGATTGCACGGGGGTAGCGAATGGAGAAGTTGACGACAAGCGAGCGCGCTTCCGGTGGTACGACGATGGAGCGTGCGAGGAATTTGAGACTCGCTGACCTTTGTTTCAATTTGAGCAAGGGCTGATAGAGCGGTCTGAGACGTAACCAAGTATGAACGGCACCTACTTCGAGTTTCAGAGGGCAGGAGAAATGTTGCGCGTTGTCCTTCCTTCTTTTGTTCTGGGGGAGTCAGGTCGATGTCCTCTGCTTTGCGCTTCCCTCTGCTCTTATCGCTCAGGTGCCTAGGCGCAGGCGTGGGGGTGGATGGTTCTCCTTGCAAAGAAGAAGCCATGGGGTTGTCTGTGGGGGAAATGCGACCAGAGAGCAGCGATCGTGATGGTGTGAGAGCAAAGGAAGGATAGAGTAATGGTGAAGCCTGGGGCGCAAGCGCCAGGGTTTGGGCAGGGTCGCTTAACCCCAAAGAAGTATAGTTGGCGCCACTAGCCTCCTCGTTGTTCCGACCGTTCCGAGATTCGACAGCCGACAAGCTGCGTTCTATCTGGGTCATCGTGAATCTTCCTGGCTGCTCGCCGCGTCTGCGATTTCCGAGGTCAAACTGAAGGGAGTGCGGTCTATGGGGTGTTACTTCCCGCCCGTCTGGACGAGACTCGCGTGTCAGATGATATTTAGTGCCCAAGATATGGGCTTGTGCGCACCTGCAAACGTCGCTGACGCTCTTAACGGGGGAGGGGAGTTTGGTCGCGATGGGTGAGGGAAAGGTAAAAACGATGGTAACACTGTGGGATCCTGATTAGGCCTACGATCGGGGTCCGCGCTTCTCACACGTGTTCGTGGCTTCCGGATTTCCGAGGACCCCGGAGCTTTTCCGGGACCGGATGAATCGCGCAAGGAAAGCCTCAGAATCTCTCGCGAGACCTCAGCAGGCCACGCTTGATTCGCGTGCGAGTTCACCCCCACACTCGCCTGGTATGAACTCCAGTCTGCACTCGTCCGTCGCTGCCGTGGACCTGCCGAGACAGTCCTTGCACGTCGACGTCGGTGGGGGCCATCACCGGCGGGTCGGGTCTCGTGTTGCTCTGCCATCGCCGTGTTGAAAACGTGCGTTGCCTGGGGAGGGCTTGAACGATGTCGAACCGAACGTCCGAGCTTAAAAGACAACGAGGCGAATAAGTCGTCCTTGCGTGGGGCCCCACGGTTTGTCGGTAATGTGTTTGAGCGATCGCGAAACGCTAGTTGTCCAGCAGACGCAGACTGTCTACGTGAAGAGAGTACACCCGCCAATTCTGGGTGGTCAAAAGGAGGGAGGGGAGGCGGTGCGGGAGCGACAGAAGAATTTACAGGGTTATCAGGAGGTGTCGGGTGGCCAAATGTGTGAGGTGAATCAGCGGCTAGTTCTCGATCTGCGGGGGTGGTTAAATTCATGACAGAAGACGATGCATGAGCTGCTACTGGAGTTGAGTAGGAAGATGGTCTTTGTGGCGTTCGCGGATGCCGTTTGGATGACATCGTGTTCGAAGGAGATGAGGGTTTGCTACTGAATCGGATGTCGGGTGATTGTTGAGATCTCGTGCCGGGACTGGAATGCTTTTCGTGCGCGCCGGAAGAGGCTGGGTTGGTGAGACGACTCAAACTAAACATAGACGGGATACTGTCTGTGCTGAGATGTTTATTGTCCCTTGCGGGGGATGGGGAATGTAAGGTGCTCTTGGGATCATCCAGAGGGGACGTGCGCCCAGAAACACCGACAACAATTGGAACTGGGTGTTCGCGTTTCCTTCCAAACGTCGACCATTCACCACCACCAGCGATCTTGGAGATGCGGCTGATGTTGAGCCTCGATTGGGTTCGTGGTGAGATGTCCGTGGATGAGCCAGGGGGCAGCTCACGGCGTTCCGAGAGAGGCTGCGGCGAGAGATCTATCTGTCTGACGCGAGGACGGGTATTGCTACTGCCATCGGCAGAGGGGAGTCGAATACTTGGAGTGAGGCCGAGAGGCAGGGTATGCGCTTCGGTTTCAAGGAACGAACTTGGATCCTGGAGAATCTTGCGGTCGATCTGCAACTGCGGAGGGGGCTCTCGCTGGGGTTGCGGTATGATATCTTGCAAGGGCGGCTCTGGTGTGGGTTGGCGACGGCGAAGGCGAGAAAGGACGGAAGAGAGCTCCCAAGGCATGGTACTTTGAAGTTTGGGGAGGCTGAATGAGCTGGGGATTGGCAAGGAAAAGTGAACCAACCTCGTTGTGGGCCAGGCAGCATCGCAGAGGCCGAGCGAGCCTCAGAGAAACGCTGCAAATGCACTTGGGAACAATTCAAACCGCCAAGCGTGAGGAGCAGTGTTCACGACTCGACCTCTCCATTGGGGGTCGCAAATAGCCCTGCTCACCTCGTCACTCGCACTCAACACCCTCAACGTCGCCCACCATGGACCGCCTGGACTCTCTCACAAATACCATCTCAAGCATGTCCTTGTACGACTTCAAGGCCATGTACAACCAGGTATATCATCAACCCAGTCCATCCGAGCTCGCTTCTCACTTCCCATAGGCAAAGAATGCCGTGCTCAATATTAGCGAGATGGAAGCCAAAGTCAGAGAGGCAACCAATGACGAACCTTGGTGCGCTTCCATACCCTCCTCCAGCACCCGTATTCACGCCCATATCTTCAGGGGAGCAAGTTCAACCTTGATGCAGGAGATCGCTCAAGGGTGTGTACCTCATCAGAACTCCTTGTTCTAGACTGCTGACACGAAAAAAGGACATTCAATTTGTGGGTTCACCACTTCGCTCAAGCCACAAACATCCTTATGCGCTCACAGCCAGACCTTCAACGAAATCATGCCTTGCATTTACGGTCGATTCATGGAGAAGGAAGCTCGGCAATGGCGACAAATCTACAAGGTGCCCTACCTTACGATCCACATGCGCGATCGCTCACGATCGCATCATAGGCTTTGCAATTGCTCGAATATCTCGTCAAGCACGGCAGCGAGCGTGTCGTCGACGACGCGCGCTCGCACATTTCTACCCTGAAAATGCTCAGAAATTTCCATTACATAGATGACAAGGGTAAAGATGAGGGCCAAAATGGTGGGTCTCTTCCTCCACGCTTCTCCCTGCCTTATCATGCACTTTGCTTCCAACAGTTCGTAATCGTGCTCGTGAATTAGTCGAGCTTCTGGCCGACGTGGAAAACATTCGTACGGAGAGGCGTAAGGCAAAGGCTAGTCGTGGAAAATATGTCGGTACTGGTAATGATCCAATGAGCTTCACCTCCGGAAGCAGTCGCTACGGTGGGTTCGGCGGCGACAGTCTCGGCGGCGGCAGCGGATACTATGGAGATAGAATGAGCGGCAGAGACGGTAAACAGTGAATCATCTCATCTCGACCGTGGCTGATCCGTATCATTAGACTACTATTCTGGTGGCAGCTCAGGAGGCTTCAGGGATAGCAATGGTCGACGGGATTTCGAAGAGTACACTGCTGGAGATGACGAGACCGTCGCCCGGAGATCCTCGGTCTCCCGGAGTAGCGTTCCTTCCCGCTCCGCAACGACTGGCTCCTCTTTACGCACACAGACCACGTCTGCTCCACCTGCTCCGCAGCCGAAAGAACCAGAGGTCGATCTTCTTGGTGGCTTTGATGATGTGCCTGTCAGTGCTGCATCGCCTGCCACTAACGCCACCAGCCCTAACAAGGCATTGCCTTCCTTGGCTGGATTTGATGGTTGGGATCTTGTCATTCGCTACCGCATGTTCTACGTGCTGACATATCGATAGACGATGACTTTGCAGACTTTCAAGCCGCACCTTCTCCATCTTCCCCGGCTTCTCCACCCGCCGCTCGGCCGACTCTGATGGAGATGTTGAATAGCTCGCCCCCAACGTCCCGCCCTCCAGCGCCCAGCGTCAACTCGACGTTGGCGTCGCCCGCCCAGAGAGCAACCTCCCCGCCGGCTTTCAATCCGCTCTCCTCTGTCACCAACAGCAGGCAGTCCCAGTCCTTTACCGCTACGATATCCCCCACACCAGCGCAAAACGCCCTTTGGACGTCGTCGCAGCCGCTTTCGCCCACCCCGTCCACATCCACGCCCGTCACTCGGACGTCTACCGCGCCTGCGTCGAACAAGGCACCAGCCTCGGCAACTGTGCCAACTGCCTCTGCCAGAGGTTTGTCTGGATTCGAGGACCTGTGGTCCATGTCCCTCGGTGGCCCGGCTTCCAGCACCACCGCTAAATCCACGACTGCCGGAAAGTCGATCAAGGATCTCGAAAAGGAGAGGGCACAAGCGGGTATCTGGGCATCCTCGCAAAAACCAGGCGGGGCGACTGGTGCTGCAACGAACATGGGTCTGGGGAATGCGTTTGGGAATTTCGGGCCTGCCAAGGCCAGCGAAACGACGGGCGGTGGAGATGATCTGTTGCTTTGAGTCTATCGTAGGGTGGGTTGGAGCCATTTGGATTATTCCCACAATCTACACCGTTTATCACGGCAGCCCTGATGTTGACCTATCCTTTGAAAAGACATTTTTCCAAGCTTCATAATTTATTGTCCACAGCTTCGGAAGAATTGCATTGTGCAGAAGGGGAGTGATGACGGGAATGAGCGAGCAAATTAAGAGGTACAGATACAATCATCGTTCACTCCAAGAGCATGGACAATGAAGCAGGAAGAACGAATAAGAAATTCGAAATACGTGAGTGGGGTGCCAAACGAAGAGAGATCGCCGCAAAACGGAGACAATGATTGGAAGAAAAAGGCCTAGTGGTACATCTCAAATGCCCGCCATTTGCATCCTGGGTTGACCTGCGGACTGATTCGATACTTGCGCCCCTATCGTGCCTGGGACCTGTTGTCCTTGAGCACCTTGGGTGGATTGGTTGAGCACCAGCCCTGGCCCCATGACGAATGCCGGAATGTTCTTCTCCTCCAAATCAGCGTACCGAACAGTCATCTCTTTTCGTTCCTTTGTCCATGATTCGGGGTCCCACCACGTGTAGGTGCCAGCTTCACCCCCCGGGATTTTTGTCGATGGTGCGCTGCCACTTTCTTTGGTTATCCAAATCCGGAGCTCCTTGTGATATCGCCAGTTCCGATTCCACCTGTTCGACAGGCACATAAGTATGATTACAACAGAAGGGCACGGTAATGTGCAAACAAAGAGCGAGTCCAAGTCGACTCACAGTTCCTGGGCCGCTATTTCCTGTAGTGCGTCCCTCGGACTCGAGTAGAACATGTAAAATAATGTTTCGTCGCTGAAGGCCCCTGCTTTACTTGGCCCAGGTGGTGGAGGCTGCACGTTATAACAGGCAGGAAGATGGAAATCCGGTTCTACGCTCCGTGCTGCTGATTGATCGGCCCATGGGGTTATGAACGTCGAGTACAGGTTCCTTCGCATGACACGGTTGACAATTCCCCATTACTCTATAGAACCCGGGACTCACCCCTCATAACCCATGTCGAGGCCCACCGCACCCAAGTCCGTGCCAACGCTACTCAGACCACCGTCCGCATCGACGCTCGCACTCTTTATCATGGCCAGTAACCCCAACAGCCCCCATCGGTCAGCGGCCGAAATGAGTACCTGCTGGGCAGGCGTTTGAGGATGGTGATGGGGTTGGTTTTGTGCTTGTGCAAGCGAGCTATGCAGCTGTGGATGAGGATGGGGAGCTTGCAGTGGATGGCTTCCGTTTGACGCATACGAGGTGACTCCAGGTGGTGGAACGCCTGGTGGGTTGAGATGTTGCTGTGATGGCTGTGTTTGAGATTGTGGGTTGTTGGCCGTATGAACCTGTTGTCCTTGTGAAGACGGTTGTGTTGGCGTTGATTGTAGCTGACCCGGAAGCTGACCCTGCATAAGGGATTGTGACTGTGGTTGTGACTGCGATTGTGTTTGACTTGCAGGTGTTGATCCGTTTGGTTGCGAAGGTGGCAGATTGGTATTAGGAGCATTCCATGCCGCATGAGACACTTGGTTGAGCTTCAAGGCATAATTTTGCTGACAATTCGGTGAGTGATTTGTGGCAGAAACAAGCCGCCAATTCACGCGCGAAGTGATGCATGATATAGGCAACGACATGCACGGACGGAAAACCAGGGAATAAGGTCACTACTTACCCTTTGTTTATCCACGTCACCCTGGTTTTGGAAACCAGGATGGATACCCCGCAAGTTGAGCATTCCCGGAGTACCTGATTGCTGCGTTCCTCCGAGTGCCGAAGAGGAAAGACTGTTCGTGTTCGGTTGCTGAGCGCCATTTAACGAGCCTAGAATATTTGACCGATGGTCGTTGAAACCGTTTAATCCAGGCGGATGGGCTGGCGAATGATTCTCGGATGACTGCGGCTGATTCTGCGACTGAGGTTGGTTCTGGGATGATAGTCCTTGTTGGTTCTGCTGACCGCCCAAGGCAGGGAAATCCTCTGGACCAAAATCTCTCGGTTGCGGGCCAGTTGCAGCTGTCGTCGAGCCACCCTGGCCAGCCTGAATCGCGTAGCTGGTCGCACTAGACCCTGACGAATTGTTGGCAGACGATGTGAGTGCGGTAGTGACAAGCGAGGGGGCGTTGCTGTTAGACGAGGGATTCGACTGACCGAGCGATCCTAGTGCGGGAAACTCGTTTGGATCGAACCCAATTTCGCTAGCGGAGGATGCGGATGGGGCGCTTGTGGGAGTCGCTGCGGGTGGATTCGGGCTCATATGGGGAAGGAGAGAGGAGGCGCCATTCTGTGCGAGGACGCCTGCGCCAGCACCAAAGGGGAAGGTGGTGGATTGGGGCTGTTGTCTCTGGAGGAAGGGCGACTGCGGTACGGCGGGAGTGCGGTGCGGGTTTTGCTGTTGGAGGGCGGGTGCGGGGTAGGTGCGTTGCGGGAGGGGGTACTGGGACGTCGGATAGGGCGATCTGAACTGGGAAGAGAGGCCAGCGGGGGGAGCGAGGCTCGGTGGACGCTGTGGGGGTTGACCTGGGAAGAATGAGGAGAGGGAGGAGGAGGAGGAGAAGAGCGGACAGACCTGGGCGGTTCATGGTCGCAATCAGAGAGGCTGTCGGTAATTTTTGTTTGTTTTTTCCTGGTGATATTCTGATATTCGAGTTCTCTTTTTCGTCGCTTCTCTGGACGTGTTGTCGCTTGTTTGCCTCCAAGTTCACTAACCCTAACCCCATGGAGGTCGTCCACCCCCGCGCAGCCCTCCTCTCCAACTTCGAGGTCCTCGCCCTCCTCCGCGAGCTCGACGCCGCCCACCTCGCACGCACAAAGTCTGCAATCCGCATAAAAAAAGAAGAAGACGCCTCCGGAAAACCAACTCTCGACCCACACTCCGAAGAGGTCTCCGAGAACTTGCGCACAGTCGAACTCGAAGTGAGCCCCCTGTCCCATACGATCACCCCTTTTGACCTGCCACCCAGACAACCCAATACCTTGCCGCAGAGTACCAGCCCACCTCACAACAGTCCGATCATGGCATATCTCAGCTCGTCCGCGACCTCGCACCCTTCTCCCTCACAAAAGCCGAGAAACTCCAAGTCGTAAACCTTGCCCCGACAGAGCCCGTCGAACTCTACGTCGTGTGTCTCCTCTCCTCTGTACACCCTATCGTCCACTCATCATGCCCTCCGAGAGATCGTCGAGGAACTCGAGGACCGCCTTGGGGATCGCATGGATGAAATCATTGCCATCGTCTCAAGGTCCCTGTCCACCACGGCAGCGACTACCCCTCCCCAGAGCGCGTCTTCGACGAATGCACCTACCTATAGCGAAACAGTCGATGCATACGAGGTAGAGCAAGGATGGGAACACGGAACAGAGGATGCCGAGTTTGATGACTTGGGGGAGGGCGTCGGGGTTGAAGGTGATCTCGATATGGAGGATGACGATTAAGAAACCCGTCAACCGCTTCATCTGGCCTGGCTTCACGGCGAAATGTCGGTGTCTTGGCCAATACAATGAATTTGGGTTGAACACACAGGCCTTTACCTCGTTTCATACTGGAGCTGACTGACAATTGCAACAGCCGTCGCAACCCCAATCAAGGGTCACGCAAGGTCACAGCAGTACCATAAAACCTCAATGACTTCGGGGGGACATGTTTCTGGTTTCGATGTCTCACAGTGCGCTTGGCAGAGTCATTATGAAAATTTGAAACTGAGACCTGCACAACATCTTGCGTGCGATCTCCATGAGCACTACAACATTGGATATTCCACAGCAAGCCGCTTGCCGGAAACACGCATTTACGTCGATCCACCCAGTTCTATTCTGGAGACAAGAAAAAACAAGGCCGACACCAAAGAAGACATTTTCCGTGTCACCGTGTTGAAGGTTACTTGACAAATCGAATACAAGTTTCTGGCCCAAAGTCTGTCTGACCCGCGGTGGGAGAGGGAGTAGAACCTTATCGACCATCTACCGAGTCTTCGAATGGAACGAGATAAGGCAGAGCAAAAATTGGATTCTACAGTCCGAACTCATCATACGTACATTTGCGGGGTTGGTAAAATGAAGTCCTTCTAAGAACTTTGGATCACCGTGGTAAGCTTTTTGAAGAAGAGAGGATCGGCATCGTCCGCAACCGAAGAGAGCGTCAGCTGGTCCCATTGCTCGACCTCCTTCTTGATCTCGTCGAGCTTGTTGAGGATGATGTACTGCGAGTCAGCACCTAAAGGTAATCTGAGAGGAGGGTTGGCTTCCCGGGAGATGGTGATGAGCGCGCGGCTCACTGATAGCGATGTGATGGTCAGTCGACAGATGACTCCAATGAGAGTAGACATACGCTTGGTAGCGTCCCCCATGAGCTGGCCAGACTTGTATAGGTTGCGCATTTTGTTGGCAGGGCTGTCAGCAGCGTCATAGGCTGGAGGCAAGCCGCGGTCGACCAAGTTGCCTTTGGTCCACTCCGTCCTCACGCCTCCAGGCTGGATGGTGATAACTTTAATGTTCCATTCGGGCTGAAGCTCTTTGTGCAGGCTCTCGCCGAATCCCTCGAGGGCTGTATGGGACATTCAACTGTGAACCTTTTTCCGTCATGAGACAGGCGCGAAGACATACCGAACTTGCTTGCGGAGTAGAAAGCAAGGGTAGGATTTCCGCTGAAACCACCGACGGAGGAGATGTTGATGATACGACCGGCGGGAGTCTTGTTTTCGCGGAAGTACTTCACCGCCTGGAAATGTGGTCAGAGATACCGATGCGTTGGATGGACAGGGTAGGCAGTCACCTCACGACTGATACGAACGGCGCCCCAAAAGTTAACCTCAAACTGGTAGCGCGCGTCTTCGTCGCTGGTGCCCTCGACGACACTGCTCAAACCGTACCCGGCGTTATTGACGACAGCGTCAATGCGGCCAAAGTGCTTGTGGACCTTTTGGAAGAGCGCGTCAGCACCATGAGCGGGGTTTCCGACGTCATATTCAACGACGAAGAGTTTGTCAGAGGGGTACGTTGCAGTGAGCCCAGAGAGGCTGTGTGCTTTGCGTGTGATAGCGGCAACACGTTCACCAGCCGCAATCACCTCCTTGACCGATGCTTGGCCGATACCAGCGGAAGTACCAGTGACTATTGGGCAAACTGGGTCAGAGACTGCGAGAGCAACGAGCATTGTCCAACTCACTGAGCCAAACACGAGAACCCGACATTGTGGATGAAACCTGTGAGGAAAGATGTGTAATGATGCCCACTCCCGACATGCAGAGAGGCCCTTTTATCTACTCCTTGTGTAGTACAGTCATCCATCTGTACGTCCATAGAAAGGCATCCGCGGGCATGTGTGACGCGTACTCTCGGCTTGGCAACCAAATTGATACCCATCCATCGGCGGTTTTTGTCAGAAAGCAGTATGCATTCTGTAAATGTGATCTAAAGGTCGGACAGGGGTGGAAACAGAAGTTGTACTTTAGATATTGACAGTCCTTAAATGTACTTACCAGTGTTGACAGTCGCTAGCCTAGTAAACTTGGCCTAAGCAGAGATGACGGTGTGAGAAACAGATAGGTTACTTATTATTACCCGACTGATGCGCCTGTATTAGTTAGTTTTCTGTACCCGCAAATGTTCAACAATTCGTTCAGCCCGCGGAACCCGTTTCAGGCGGCAGATTTATCCTACTGCGTCCTCTAACGCCTTATTACATCACTCCCACAAGGTCCTGAAAAGGGGAACGCTCACCGTGCTGGCTCGGACGTGTCGCACGTTCTCGGAGCCTTCCCTCGACCAACTTTGCCAGCGTTTCAATTCCGAGCCTTCTGGTCCTGGCACGTTGTACCGTAACGCAGCGCAGTCCCAAGTGGATGACTTGTTTCCGATCGCAATTCGCTCGAAACGCTCGCTATTGACACACTATGAAAAGTCACCTATCACAGTACCCTGGATGGCCGTCCCGCTGACACCCACGACGAGGAGGTCTAAATGGGCAGAAGAAGGTACAGACAAACCTGAACCGCCCCGGTTCCACTTCAAGAAGATTGGGAATATCCCGTGCAGGAACAGTGACCATTGTTCCCATCCATGTCCTGCGGAAGTGGGGAAACGTGTCAACGGCGTTGGGTACGGTAGCATCGTGAACGGGCACATGCCCCGTACAGTTGTCCAGATGGATCGTCTTATAGAGGTCATTGTCGGAACCTGGTTGAAAGGTGACACCGATCGAATTTGGGAAGCTACCACCACCGCCACGACGAGAAGTTGAGAACTAAACTCGAGGAGCGACACGACACTATAGTTCTTGTATCAGCTTCATGGAAATTGGGGATCGATGCTGATAAACTTAGCGGATATTACCTTCGGACAACTCATATCTATATGTACCAGACAGCTTTGAATCTGGGCCGTTTCCTTAAGATATAGGTACCATTGTTGGCTTCCGTCACGATCACCGCCTTGCGGGTCAGATGGCGTTCAACTTCAACTTTGGAGGAACGACTGGCCCCATGATGCTGCGGAGCGACATATTTGTGTCGTTTCGGTTCACACCGCATGCTTGCATTGGAAATTTATCCTTCCTTCGGGGAAGTCTGTGTGTACTGGTTTGAAACTAGTGCTAGAAATTTCGACAGGTTAGTTACATAATTTAGAGCACACGATGGAACCTGTTGGGGGATTCCACGAGCAGTACCAGAACGACGGAGAAAGAACATGGTCGATATCACTCTTGATTATAGTAAAGTTCAAGTTCAGAGGACTTCGAAGTAAGAGAGAAAGGGGGAGCTGAGCGAGGAACTGCTCAAAGTCCGCGACGCGGCAACACTTGTGCGTACAGACCCGCTACCCCCAACATTACCAGCCAGTGTCGCAATGGACTCCTTGGCTCCGTTAGCCACAGGCGCACACGCAACGCACTGTAAAAGGTGTCTGCTTGGATTGCCAAGCTCTCAGGTCGACATCGATCCATCCAAGTGTGACGTTCGTTGGCGGTCTTGGGGACAATTCGTAATAATCACACGATAGACTGGCCTTGGCTTTCTACTGTCTGGGGTCGCTGGACCTAACGGGCCAGTTCACAAACAGAAGTGCGAGCACATCAGAGAAGGAGGGTTGGAGGCAGTGGATATGGGAACAGCAGATCCGTAAGGACCTCTGTCGGCACACGGGCCTTGAAGAATTGACAACCTTCATCCGCCAGAGGGACCATGCGGTACTGGTTTCCGTCCAGGGAATTACATGACAACTAATGAAGAGCTAGTAATCGATTTTTTCGCTATTTCGAATGAGTATTTTCTAACAAGTTAACCAGATCAACTACTCCGAGAGCTCTGAGAACTCTCCCCATGTCATCTTGACATACACTGCATTGTTGTCACTTGCAATCCTTCGAGATGATTTCTCCCAGTTAGATCGTCCAGGGATCATCAAATTCTTGCAAGCTTGCCAGGGTGAAGATGGGAGGTGAACATCTGTTGACTAAAACATTCACGCGGACTCCAGTGACCAAGGGCAATACTTTCTAGTTTTTCCTCTGAGCCTTACGGGGGAGATGCCGATGTACGAACCACCTACTGCGCTTTTGCGATCAGTTGTATGCTAAATGATTGGTCGGGTGTACGGATCGAGCCTGCATTGAGGTTCATCGCGGCCTGCAGAGCAAGTGGTCTGCCCATGTCGCACATGTGCTCGACTGATGGCTGCTCCAGTCTTATGAAGGCGGGTACGGCCAGGTGCCTTTTGCTGAGGCTGCAGGTAGATTGTGTTGCAACGCCTATACTTGGTTCTAATGACTTTAGGGGGTCCTACATATTGCGCATTAGCGTCGATCTTCCTTGCTGGTAAAGGCTCCAGCCTCGCCATCAGCGAGAGGCAACAGACGATACGATGGCTGACTCAAAATCAAGTATTGTCGGGTGGTTACTGTGGGCGGACAAACAAAGAAGCGGACGCTTGTTATTGTTTTTGGTGTGGTGCTTCGCTATCGGTAAGTTTCAATGGAACTCTCATCTCCATCATTCGTCACTTAGAAATCCCGCTAGATCCTTGGAGCACAGGAGTTTGTATGTGAGCGGTCGCTCTCCAAATTTATAGCATCCTGTCAATTCAAATTTGGCGGAATTTCCAAGGCACCAAAGGAGCATCCCGGTCAGAAGCCTCTGTATTGTTCTGTTCGAAGGATCGCTGATACCCGTTCCAAGATCCGTATCACACCTACCTGTCGTTGGCGGCTGTTGCTATGTATCCGTTGAATTCCGTCGAGCGTAGCTGGAAGCTTCAGCCGCTGGATCCATTGATAAATGCGAACGAGGCCACTTCCAGTTGGGCTAGAAAGTATATTCCAAGTAGATTTTGATTTCGGTTCGTACACTAGCGGTGTGCAAAGGCAGAGGTAATTAGTGAAGTGTGCCTTGTACCTATCATTAAATAACGTCATATGTGCTTCTAACTCCTCTTCGTTAACGTCTCTGGTAGTATATCGGATAGTACACCCGCCTGTCATGTGTGGTGCCGCATAAGACCGCGGGAGAGCGGGGTTCGACTCCCCGCCAGAGAGTTTTTTGTTGACCACATTTGCAGTTCCAGATACGCCACTTGAGATCTCACTAGCACGAAACATCTTCCAGTCCGACTATCAACTTTGCGACATCCGTCGATGGCGCTCAACGGTTTCGAGGACAGCGCCGCCTGGGCAATCTCCCAAGCAGAATCGATTGACATAGTCAAAGATGCGATCCGAAAGGAGCAAGTACTCAAGTAGGTGCCTCGATTCCTACCTGTGCAAAACCGCGCCTCTGACACCGTCTGTAGAGATATCGCCGCCGCACAGGGTGATCTCAGAGGTGGGTGACGCCCTCATCAAGTTGTCTTATATCCCGTGCAATATGAACCGGTCGAAACTTTCCGTTCCCGCTAGCCCTCCTAACGCGCGTGCACAGCGTTCAAACCGACGTCGAGAAGCTCGCGTCCGAGAACGCTACGCTGCAGATGTATATCGACAACTTGACAATGCAGATGGCGAGGAGAAAGTGAGAATGGAACGCGCAAAGATGAAGGCGCATCCGTTGGCATTGCAGGTGAGCGCTCCCCTTCGCTGTGACTGTCTCGGAGTCTTGGATGAACCTGACGTACTTGGTGCCGTAGCGGCGGGCTCAAAGATGGCCTGCTGTTTATCACTCTTCTCGCGGTACCCTTTCGGAGGGTTTCCTGCTCGACGCTAGCGAAGCACTGGAAACTCTCGGCGAGGCTGTTTCGGGAGCCTTTATCGCTCCGTACCGTCACCGACAGTTGGTCATGTACATAGTATCCAACGCGTAACGGCGATACTTTGGCATCATACTGCTAGAGATTAACCTCTCCCCCCACACACACAACGCTGACAACCTTGCTGTATTCGAGAACAACAGTCCGACCGTTCTGTCCTGCCCACGAGCTCTTAAAAGCTTTACGCAAAGTAATTGGTACTGGAAAGGCACATACTCATGCCCAAAGGTGCTGTGCAAAAGAAGGGTATCTAGTCCCTTTCACCTCAGACCTCTCAATCAATTGATGGATCTCCTGTAACTCCGCCTCTGTGAACGTGACATCACCTCCCGAACAATTCTCAAGTGTACGCTCAGCGCGTCTGGGAGCATACGATCAGTCGAATGAATCACATTCTGGTAAAACAGTGCCATACGAAGATCCGGGAAGTGGGATAACGTGCGGGCCAAGTGAACTGACCCAACCGATGCAGAGCTGCGTCGTCGTGATATCCTTCCTCTTGGCAATCTCAGTCAAGGCATCGACCATGATCAAATTGTGCCTAAAGTTCTGACGACAAGATCTCTGTCAAGATGGACAATCCCACACGCAAACTGAAACCTACGTCTTCCTGGTACCGGGGGAAGAGACGGCGCGAATCGTCCGCTATATCGCGTTCAGTCGTGATTCCTGCCCGGTGGGGAGTACGATGCTGCGCACCAGGTAAATCATCAAGTTTCTTGATCTGTCCTGTCAGGAAACCCTTTCCAAGCGGTCTGCAGAAACGTTGTGAGCCTATCTGGACTGGCAACGACAAGGCGACCCACGAGTAAGCGGCAACCGCAATTCCCAGTTCTTTCGCAGTGGCGATGACTTGGCGCGTGATTAATCTACGCTCACGAATCGATCGCGTCTGACCTACCTTCTCGTGCTTGTGGTTCATATGAGAAGAGACTGACTTCGATCTCCACAACGCTGATCGGGTGAACCTACAGAGAAGATTGGTTGCCAGCGTGGTCGAAACCTATAGTATACCAACCTTGTGTGCCCGACGAAGAGTCTGTGCGCTGCATTCACTTAACCCGATGTGGTCCAACTTGCCTTGGCTCTTGAGTCGCGCGAGGGTCGCGATTGTTTCTTCCACGGGAACGTTGGGATCAACACGGGTGCACTCGAACAAGTCGAGGCGCTTCGTTCCTCTCAGTTTCTCGTTAATCGTATTCACGCTCCGCAAAAGGTTCTCTGGCCTAGAGAAGATAAATCGATGTGGGCATTGCTCCGGTGGGATTGCTATGAACTCACGAGTTATCTGGTGCAGGCGGACCGTCTGCTTTGAGTCCTCCCTGGAAGAAATTATCGTCAGCGTGCGGGGAAAGCCCCATCAGTTCATCCGTACTTTAATGGACAGGAATGTCCTGTCGACAAACTCTGGGTACTTCTCAAAGAATCGAGCGATCATCTCGAGGTTGGTGGTGGATAAGTTGTGGCCGTAGAACTCTCCTGCGGAACAAATCAAGCAAGGGTTTCGCTAAACGACCGTAATGGTCTACTGACCTCCGTTGAGGAGCATCTTGGCGCCCGGGGGCAATGCAAGGATACCTGCCTTGATAGCCTCAAAACATTGCTCGTCAGGAACAGGATTTTGCTTCCAGCTGGAAATCCTTTCAGTGAGGTGCCCGGAGTGGAGTTGGACTGTACACTACTCACGTCATGGACATGAGGCCATGCTGCATATCACCAAGAAATGAGATCAGTCTGTGAAACTAGATCAGCCGGAGTCGGGACTTACAGCAACTTTACCGACGACGACGCCAGATGCCGTCCCTCCGAGGTTCGTTGTAGCACGAGTCATTGCGCGATTGCACGAGCGAACGTGCGGCAATGTTCATCAGTAACTTATGCTCACCGGGTCTTATAGACTGCGCATTCAGGCTATGTCTACACAGGCTTATGATCTCCGTTATGGGAATGTGGCGCGGTCAAAAGAACGACCTGGGGCACAATGTATAGTATGCCGGTATCTGGATGGTCCTAGTCAATGATATGCATGAGCACCAAGCCAAAGTGCGAAGCACCAGCGCTAAAAACCGAACCAGAAGAGTGTGCGCAAGGCTTCTCCATTCACCACCGGGTTAGGGCCAACAGAACCTCAAGATCGACGATACGTTCATTGAACGGAACAAGCATCACACATTTCAGGAGGATCTGTAGGGTATGACAGAATAACACAACGACATGGAATTCACAAAGAACAGACAGCTGTGACATCAAGCTCAATCAAGCAACTCCATGGAGGCGAGGTGTGGGACGTCAAGAAAAGAAAAATTGAGTTTCCCATCGTTTACAAGACGCCCTAGCTCGCCCTCGACCATCGACCAGTCATCCACACTTTGATGATTGACAGCATTGTCTGGACGTACGGTGCATGGTGTGCGAAACAAGAATGGGATGGCAGAGAGCTCCGAAAGCGTGTCGGGAAAGAAGTCGAGACGTGGCCATGGGATGGGCAAGGCTCCTCTCGGGTCGGACGTCGCGTCAGAGTCAGACAGGACCTCACCTGGGGTGCCTCCGTGTTAGAGTGGCGCATATATGCAGATTTCTTCGGAGAGACACTCTCATCACCTTGGGACTTGGTTGAACAAAGTATACACGTAAAGTCGGATTGCTTCCCCTGGCCTTGGTTGCAGACAGGGAAAGAAGGGGTTCCAAACAACAAAGTGTCTTCGTCACAGCGATCTTCTGGGGCATAAAGGTCAGCGGAGCTAATACCAAAGGAAGTCAATAATGGGCGAGGAGAAGGTTGCGTCAAACCTCGGGTTTGGCTGAGAATGGCGGTGTCCAGGGCGAGATTGCTGTGGGACCTCCTTATATGCGGGGGTTTCGGTTCTTTTTGGCTCCTCGGGTGTGCCTCCATCAAAAACGGTATCGGAAGAAGCTTCTATGTCGTTCAAGTCGTCAATATCAGGGGGATAGACCAGCGTGTCATCGGAGGGCAAGTCAGGAAGGGCTTCGAGCTCGGTTCCGATGGGGGTTGGGGACTGTTCTCGTTTCGGCGCAATGGGCAGGTCAAGTGGGAGGTCATACGATCCGTCAGGTATCGGTTGCCCCGCCTTTTTCGCGCATGTCTTTCTGCGGAGGAACCAGCCGTCAACTAGGCGGGGGTTTGCGTTACGGGAGACCGCCCATGATCGTCTGGATTCGATCGAGGGCACGCGTGGGTCGGCTCGCCAGATTGACCAGAGCTCTTCCAGGACGGAAGTTTGGAGACGCTCTTTTGCCTGTCGTCGGGCAGCGGGTTCCGAGCGGGTTGCCTTTTTGCGGGACATCGAGGTAACCGTTATAGCACAGGTCAGCTGACCAGTGGTCGATACCACACCATCGCGTTCGCAAAAGAATGGTCTGTTTCGTTGGCGACAGTGTACCTAGTCCAAGTCATGTATGGTATCAAATCCGCCGGTATTTCACCTTCCATACATGTATCCCTCAAAGTCATCCAAATCCCAGTCCTCTACGTGTATATCCTGATCGCCGAAAAGTCAAAGTACGCATTGTAGAAGCTGCCCGGATTCGAGTTGACAAATTCTGCAGGGGATAGGTGAGCATGGGCAAAGTCAGATAGCATCCTACTGACCTTCGCACGTATCAGGACAACCAGATTTTGAGTATGCAGCGCCGGCCCAGTCACCGCCTGGAAAGTAGCCTGACGTTAGTAACGATTACTCGTATAACGGAGGATACGGTCGTACAAAACGTGAGGTTGATGATAATGTTGTGGGGACCGAAATGCTGGGGAAAGTCACACATATCATCCGACCAAGCAGCAGCAGGTGTACCCTGCATGAATGTTGTCAGGAATCTCGACACAGTAAATGAGCATCCGTTCCAGAAGCACATACCCAAGCATCTGTTTCAATAACGTCATGGGACGACGAGAATTCAACCTGGCTAGGAACATATTCGGCACTTCGGGGCCAAAACCATACTTTAATATCCTTGTCGGTGCGCTCCATAGCATACCTATGGTGGGAGTCAGCGCCCTTACGGCCGGGAAAAATCTCATCATACCATCCGCCTTGGTTGTTGTTAAATGGAATCCCAAAGCTCGCCGGGTCGGAAAGTTGGACGCCGCAACCTGCATTTGCTGTCTCGTATGCTGCACAATTCTGACCGATGGACCGACTAGAAGATCGTAAGGAACAGGGAAGAGGGTGGGCATTGTTGGCACAAACCCAGTCATATCACGGGATGACGACATGCGACAGTCTGACGGGAGGGTTAAATAATAAAAGAGAGTGCAAACTGAATTCCCTACTGGATCCGGTGTGCAGGGTGGCAGTGTTTGGCGTTATATTGTTTACCCCTTCAAGGATATCGATCTCGCCCTGTGGTGCATGACAGCCTGTTCCGGGAACGAGGAATCCAGAACTGGCCTACCTCGTAGGGCCAGTCACCTCCCACCTGCGAATGGAGATTGATTTGGTTGTTGAACAATCGCTGGAATGGTGAGAGACTCACAGTCCATACGGCTGGCCATGTTCTGGATGCAGTTTAGCAGACATGAAACAAGGAAAGGCATGGTTTAGTCGCTCACCCGCATCCTTCTGGCATGTGACGTATGTCGAAGCTACAGAGATATGATTACGAAGAGTCAGATGAAGAGCACTGGAGACATACATCGCGACAAAGGTTGAGAACTGTTTGTAGGAGACGATGCGAACTGATTTTCTGCCAGGATCGGACGGCAAGAGATATGTTGTGTAGTCGGCGCGCACGACGAAAGAGTCACCGGTGGCATAGGTAAGGTTGCATTCCTGCGCGGTCTGCTTATCGACGTATTTACTGAGGAAAGAGAAGCAGATATTAGCGGTTAGAACAGAGGAAGAGACGGTGGAAGAGGAGAAGCATACACCCGACCATGGGTTGGGTCTGCGGAGTTGTCGAAACGGAACTCATCGTAGAAGGCAGGGCCAGTGATGTCTAGTGATCTCGAGTAAGTTTGACCGGCTAGGACGCGGCAGATGTAAAGAACGACGACGGCGATGGAGAGAAAGAAGGACTTCATGATGGGGAAAGCAACGAACCTGGAGGGCTGTCAGCACACCCCGGAGGGATATTTATGCAGTCTTGAGTTGTCGGTCAGCCGCCGATCGTAGCTACTGGAATGTAAATGGAATGAGACATTGCGACGGCTGTGAAGAGACGCCCAATCGTCGTTTGGTAGACAACTCTGGTCGTCATCGTGATGGACGAGACGATAGGATGAAATTCTAGTGGAGAAGGATGAGCATGGTTTACGTAAGCGATGTGTAGTGAGGATGAGTTGTGTCGATGTTGCTCAAAGATGAACAAGTTGCCGGTCCAGCTCGTCCACCTCCTCCGCCGCATCGTCAATGTCATATCAACGCTCTCTCTCTCAAATCAGTACTTTTTCTCATCCATACGCTCGCCACCATCCTCGATCTGGTCCTGGCTCCTGTCTGCCTACCCATCCGACGCTGTAGACCTCGTCGCAGGCTACGAACATGGTGCCCCATTCGAGACGAGACTCGCACCAGACCCCACCTCGTCTTTTCAGCCGGCACCCCCGCTCCCTCAGGGCAACCCAGAATCTCAAGATACTATCCATCGCTTAATGAAGAACCCTACACTCTTTGACCCCGCCAGAGCACCGCGCTATCCTATCGTCCTTTGCCATGGTATGCACCCTGTTACTTCCGTTCCCTTGCTTGACCTCGTCCCAGGATTGTACGGATTCGACGTGAGGGGCCCCGCGGCATTCCCCAGCCTACGTCTACACTATTGGTCGTCAGTATTATCAATTCTCAAGCACAAACTCGGTGCCGAAGTCATCGTCACAGGTGTACCTGGGTAAGGCCCACGCGACTCTTTCCGTCGCTGTCATTGACGCGTCAGATCTCTCCAAAGAACCGGTTCGATCGCATCGAGAGCGGAGAATCTCGATCGTATCCTCCAGCAAAGAGCGCGCGGCAGAGGTATCAATCTCATGGCCCATTCCATGGGCGGACTCGATGGTCGACATTTGATCACTCACACTCGGCCAACCGAGTACGTCCCCCTATCGTTGACCTCCATAGGCACGCCCCACCGTGGAAGTCCTTTTATGGATTGGTGTGCGGTAAGTTTTATTCCATTCATATAAGCCAGAACAACACAGACGAAATCAACACGACCAGCAACATCTCGGTCTCGGACGCCGACAACCCTCTCCTACGCATCAACGCACCAACGACCCCGAGCGACATACCCAACCAGAGTCGGAACCGATATCATCCACAGACTCGAACAACGCGTCCGAGAAACGCGAAGCAGCGTTCCGTCTATCGTTATCTACCCTCCCTTCCTCGTTTACCACCCTCCTCCTGTCGCTCATCGACTCGCCCGCGTACGCAAACCTGACGACTTCTTACCTGAACGACGTGTTCAACCCGTCAACGCCCGACGATTCTCGTGTCAAGTACTTTAGCGTGGCGTCCCGCATCGACGAAATGAGCATTTGGCATCCACTCTGGCTTCCGAAAATGGTCCTCGACGACGCCGAGAAGAATGCGAGGGAGCGACTGAGAGCAGCAGCCGGACGTACACCCGATACCTCGTCCACCCCACCGTGGGAACGAGAAGACGAGTGGGGAAACGATGGACTGGTGACCGTCCAAAGCGCGCGATGGGGTGAGTTTTTGGGTATCTTGAGTGGCTGCGATCACTGGGAAATAAGGGGCGCGCGAAGGATGGAGATGAACGTGGAGTTGCCATCGGGAATAGGCAACATCACGAATCGCGTCGCTGGAGAGGGTTGGGCGTTGGGGGACTGGTCCAGGTTCATTGGCACATGGAAGAAACATGAAAGGGGCACCTCGGAGGGCTTTGAGCTTGCCCAGGCAACTGGTGTTGTTTCGTCGGACACCGGAGAAACAGAACGCATCGCACAAGACACTCGCAACGATCCCGTCGTCAAGGCATCGACGGACAAACTCTCCGCAGTGTTTGATTGGATCGTGGATCGTGTTCCCACGTCGGGAAACGCTCTGAAGGAAAAGCTTCTACCCAAGAAGACGACTCAGAAGGACCCAGCAACCACGTTCGACTTGGAGCGGTTCTACGTCGCTTTGACTCGTAAACTGTACGATGAGGGTCTGTAATATTAAATAATATCATATCGTTCGGTTGCAAGCTCGGTGAACGTGCGCAGAATTATTCGACGATAGAAAGTTCATTCTCAATACTTTTGACCGATCCAAAGTTCTATATCTACATGTGCGGGGTAAACACACCTGATCCGATGTCCTATTCTAATTAGGGAGATCACGCGCAAAGTGGAAAAAGTCCACGCTCGAACCAATAACGCCGTATTTGTAAATCTGCAAAAAAGATCGGCTCAACCGTGAATGCACCAACAATACCGTAAAAAACGTACGAAGTGCGAGGCGACCCAGCTAGAGAACAGAGCGCGTTGATAAGGCTCCGGAAGCCTCTGGAGCAGGGTATCAAGCCCAACTTGGTCAACCAATGTTTTCGGGATGGCTCTGCTCATGACGCCCTTCCTACTTGACAGATCATCGAACAGGTCCGAGCTTTCAAGCTCAGCTTGGAGATTGTTGAGCGAGCTCGAGAGCTCGTCAGAGATCTGGGTCCGCGACTTTGCTCCTTGAAGACGGGCATGCTCACGCCAGATGCACTGGAATTCAGCAGCGGCATTCTCCGTGATCTTGGCTTGGATATCCTTGACATAACTCTGATAGAAATCCGAGGGCCTTCCATCCTTGAAGATCATGTGATCAACATATTCCTCGGTCGACAGAGCAAGACCGGCAAGAACTTCGAGAGACGAGCTAGTCACACCACCTGAAATGAAATCAGACGATAGTCGAACGAGTAGGAGACAAGACGCACCCTTGTTCGCGCTGGAATCCTTGAACAGGATGACTTTGCGTTTCTCCAAATATAGCCGCGCTTGTTGTGTTAAGAACAGGTTCGCGCCCTCAACGATGTACTTGAAGTGAGGTTTTCCCTCTGTATCGCACAACGCAGCAACGTTGGATATGTTGACGGCCTCAGGGCGCCCACCACAAGGCACAAACAAGTCCGCCTTGAACCTGAAATGTGCCCCATTTCTGAAATCCGTGCCATCAAGAATGACTTCACCGGCTGTTATTAATCGCATCAGCGAATCTCAGGACAAAAGTCCAAGTAGCCACGTACACGGTAGCTTGACATCGTGTTCCTCGACCTTGACAAGGTACCCGTCCTTACTCAACTTGGACTTGTTGAAGTTGGCGACCGGCACCCTCAACTTGGCAAGGCGTACAAGCTCTTCACGGTTGATACCAGCAGGATCTGCGAGAACACCACTGCCATCGATTACCGCAACCGTCTTGTCCGAACTGAGCAAAATTTCGTCTATATTTTGTCGTGAGGGGACGATCAAGAGGTGGATGTATATACGTACTCGAGCCAAGATCACCATCTGGAAATCAAACGTTGGTCGGAACACGCCCCAGAAAGCAAACGAATTTACTCACCGGGGCCACCAGTCTGGACCTTGGTTACGTCCTTCTCTCTGAGACCAAGCTGCTTGTAGAGACCCAATACGTACTGTCGGATCGACAACGAGGTCATTCCATATGTATCGTGAGGCACACCACCAAGGCGCGCCGCGCTCTTGCCAGTGGTAAACGACTTCCACCATTTTTCTGCACCGCGATGGCGGGCGTGCACTGATGGGAAGGTTAGGGTTATTGGACCAAATTCGTGAACCGTGTACTTACATGCTGCCCAGTCCATCATGTCCGCGGTACCCTCTGAAACACGACTCGTCACCACGGGGCACAAACGAGAGGAAATGAACGAACCATCAGGTCCAAAGAAGAGTAGTTCAGGTTGGGCGTAAAGGTCGATCAGACGCTCCTTGATTCCGGGAGTCTGTCCAGGTATCAACAAATCCATGATTGCCTGCATGGATTCGTTAGAACGAGCCACGATAACTTTGGGTGACTTACATCTACATATTTTTCGAAACAAAGCCTTGGGCTGGCTCCGATGCTGGATAGTGACGATGCTTAATTTCCGTCATGTGAACGAACACGATCAACATACGAGGGCAGGATAGTCCCCTTGGCACCTCCTTCAGGGATATCTTTGTTCTTCAATGACTGTGTGGACGCCAGACCATAGTTTTCGTCAAACAACATCCTCTGGTTGATGGAGTAGTTTCTACGGAAAACGATCAGGGGAATGTTTCAAGATTTCAACTCGTCTGACTCACTCGTTGTTTCTAGACATAACGATACGGATACCGCCACGAGCGACATCTCTGAAACGGATGTGGAAACCACGAAATTCATTTCCAATGACAAAGAACATGCCAAACGGCTTCTTTGGGTATTCTACTTCTGGCAGGAAATCTGGTGCAAGACGGAATGAAAGAGCAACCTTGGTTGGTTGATAAAAGTTGGTCTTGAGAACATGCCTGGCAAGCATAAGCATGCCTCTAATCCGAAACAAATAATAAACCTACTTGTTGAAAATCAAGAAACTCTCGAGAACTTGCAAATCCTGCTTGCTGGGAACTGAGCGCCTGATCTTGTCGTACAACTCCTCGTCTGTGAGGGGCTGACTAGTCTGTAACCGCTGGTATGATAGGGTAGGCCTGATATACCCGGTCAGATAACCACTCAGGGAGTTTGGTCAGACATACTTGAGTGAATCATCGACGACCGGGTAATGAACCATGGCAAAGTTTACGTAGAGGAGGTGTATCTACAATACATTTAGAACGGTTCTCGCGATTAGTTTGAGTCACCCACCAGTTCCGAGTGAGCATGGATGACCTGGGCGATGCTCTCCCGCGTAAAGGTCTCTTCTCTGAAACGCCTCTTGATATCGTCGAGAACCTCAGCATGAAGAGGGTTCGACTCGTCTAGGATGTTCCTCAAATGGAGATAAGCAGGCCCGAGGCGATTGCAAAAGTGCTGTGCAAAGACCCAACCACAGTCTGATGATAGAAGTGGTCAGGCTGGTACCGAGACGACTTTGTGAGAAACCCACACGCGTACGTAGCTTCCTGAACAGCGTGGTTCGAATTCTCGGGATTGATGAAGAATGGGTTGTCCGGAAGGCAGTAGAGCAGCGAGGCCTCCTTCATCACTTGGAAGATCGAGCTCTCGATCGGAGCAGCAGTGGAATTTGGCATAGGGTTGAGATACAGGGATATAATTGTGATCCCGTTGGAAAACTGTTCGACATACTTACGAGCCGAGTAGAGCTGGTAGTAATGGTAAAGATTGGAAAGAGCACTACAAGTGGATCAGTGAGGAGCGAACGCAGTATTGAGAATGACAGCATGCCTAAAGAAGCGAGAAGTTCCGCCCATCTTGTAGCCGATGACGAGACGCCTCTCACGAGTACCCTCGACCTCGAAGACCTCCATTACAGGGCCATAACGGCTTTCAACCTGCCACATTATCCTCTGGTAAATCTCAAGAGTGTTTTCGCTGGCCTTTTCGAGGAAGACCGGATCAGAGACGGAGCGGATGTCGGTATGTCCATTAGCGCAAGATGATGGCGGAGGTTGAGCAGGGAAATGACACTTGGTGACAAAGTAACAACGGAGTTGCTGCGATGCGGTCGCGGAAATGGACCCTGTGGAACGGTACGTTTCCAGACGGTAACAGTTGGCTGGGGTGGGGTTGTCGAGGAACAAGGCATCGATTCTGTCAATTACCGTCAGAAGACAAAGGGTCGTATGACGCGCGAGACAATACCTAGTTTCACAAGTAGCACCAGGACCTTCGGTGGATGTCAACCCAGGACGGCTTGTGTGAATAAAGGTAGCGCCATTTCCTTTCTCGTCGATTCGCTCGAGATCGATGACAAGCTTGGACGGGTCGTGTTTGGTGAACGCGAGCACTTTGGCACCAAAGAGCGCCATGATATGATCGGATATCACAGAGGGCGATTCATTCTGGAAATACGTGTCGTCGATGCCGAGTTGCGAGTAGAACCAGTTGACCTCGTTAGCGACCAACTCGCGGGGGACGAAACCCTAGTGTGATCGCGGAACTCAGGGAGCTGATCTGGGTTGTCAATCACGGGAACGCAACTGACCTTGGCGGCGACGTCGGCCTGTACCTTTGTGCGCTGTTCTTGCTTGCCTTTGAATACTGGGGTCGTGTATCCGGGAAGGTTCTTCAGGCGATACAGAGATACCTCGCTGCTGGTCTTGGAGGCACCGTTGGGACCATAGGGCCCATCATTGGAGTGGAGGGGCTGCCTGTGTTGTGGGGGGGTAGAAGACATGGAGAAGAATGGAAGGAGGAAGATAAAGCGAGTGCGGGGAAAAATCAAATATTTATACCCTGGGGGGGCCCGAGTGTGTCCGCAAGATGTCCACCCTGCATCCTCCGTACACTAAGCAGCTTGTACGTACTCCGGATCTTAGCCAGCACAGCGGAAGTGAAATACAAGTCGTTACTTTCTCTCCTAGCACGGGTTAACCCGCACGGAAAGCCGGACAACCGTGCTCGAAACAAGCGCGCCAGAGGGACCTCGGACACCACGCCACAATTCTTGGCTGGTGACAATAACATGTGCGACACCGCTAGCTCGCGCATGTTATCAACTCGGTGAGCGTACTGACGCTTCTAGATCGCGATCTGACTGGCGGAAGAGGCTCCGGGGATGACCTATAGGTGCGTCGTCTTCGTCCGATGAGATTCACAGACGATTTTCTTCTACTCCCGATGTTGATCGAACGTGCGTCCTCGCGCCCCCTCGTTCGCCCCCTGGCCCAACCTGCACGTTTGGTCGGTCTCGCATCTCGTCCGGTGGCTCGCCACGTTGACATTCTTTGTCGCCGTTCTGCGACACCCTCGACACCCGCTTCTCGAACTGTTTCACCACTCTCTCCAGGTTCCCCTCACTGAGCAAGTTCTTTCCTTTGCAAACTTGCAAGGGCATCCCTTGAGTTGTTGGAGTACATCAATGATAAGCACTTATGGATAGTGGATCAGTCGACAGTAACCCACTGCTGCCTATACGTGGGTACAATCAACTTTGTGACGCAAGTCAGTACTAAGTTTAACCGGCCCCGATGATCAAATACGTAAACTTGACCCTCCATCTTGGTGTACTGGGCGTGTTGCATTGGTGGCATTGGAGAACGACGACAAGCTCGAACTTCAAGGCGACTATATCGATGCCAGGCCATCCCTCATAATCGACGCTTTCTTGGAAGATGAAGATGGCCCCATTGATATACCATATTACATCTCTAGGTTCCCATATGGACTGATTCTTTAAACTATTTGTGCCGTGGAGTGTCCGAAGTCCCTCCGATGTCCGCTGCCCGAGAGAGTAGGGCTTCGGCCCACGGTGCTTCTTTCGAGTATCCATGAATCCGTGTGCAAAGTTTGCTATTGCAACGCAACCCGTGCAGATCCGGAGTGCCAGATACCCACCCAGTTCCCCAAGTCCGACGCGACCTCAAGCGATCCAATTGAAATTATTGAATGCATTACTTGGCACCGGGTCCATTGACGATTCCATACTTGGGATGCTGGCTGGTGGTTCTGTCATTGGTAGCGGAGAGTTGTCGGCCCCGATCCTCACCCCAGAATGCAGTGCAGAGTCTAGACTTGTTCGCAACTACAGCATCTTACATTTGCGTTACCTCATCCTCACTGCATGTCGGCCAACCCATCCCGAATGTACTCATCAAACAACGACTTCCAATCTTTGTGCCATCGGCTGAGTGCTGGCCTCCCCTCCGCCACGTCAGCTGCGCCCCACATAATGCGCAGCTGGTCAACCTCCCGTCGCGCTTCGTTATCGGGGCACAGAATGTAGAACTCGCCCAAGCGCACGTGGTCCAGCATGTAAAGAACTGTCTCTTCCGCGCTCCATGCGCCGGCTGGTTTCACACCGCCGGACCGTGCCGCCAACCCTGTGAAGGTCCATCCAGGACTGTGCACATATCATTATTTCCGGCCGTCGCGGGAACTGACTGCACGGACGGAACTCACATGAACAAGTGCGCAGTAACATTGCATGCAGGCCGTTCGCGTAATTCATATGCCAATCCTTCGGTCAAACTCTTTATCGCCGCTTTGGTGGCATTGTATGCTGGATTACCACTGTTGGTTTGAAACGTGTTCAATCGCCTATTTAAACCTGAAACGGGGGTGACCCACGGAGGGTTGGTGATTCCTTGCTTGGAGCCGGTATTAATAACCATGGCCTGGTTCTCTTGGTATAACATCGACTGGAAACAACGGTGAATAGACTATCAGAAACAGGGTGAGAAGACATACAGGCACGAAGGTTTGTTGCACGTTGATGACTCTGAAACGAGAAATGAAAAACCTCGTTTCAAAGGGTGGAGGAGGAAGTACCCGAAAAGGTTGACCTCGAAGGTGCTTCGCCAGTTGTCAAGCAACTCCCAGGATTTACTATCTGGACTGATGGCGGCATTATTCAACAAAACGGCGACCTGATTGGAAATTACTGTGGGGAACGATCTTATCGCCTTGTAGCGGAAAGAACTCACCTCTCCCCACGCCTCATACACCTTATCACGCAGACGTTGTACGTCACCGATCTTGGAGACGTCGGTGGGAATGACGAGAACGTTTGCATCGCCCACGATGGCCGCCACTTCCTTGGAGGTTTCAACGAGCTCGTCCTCCAAGATATCGGCGAGGGCGATCTTCAAGCCCACCCTAAGCGCCGTGCAGGAAGTCGAGAGAGGGCGATAAGGCGGGTACAGCACACTTCGTCGTTACTCACGCGAGAGGAGAAGAGCGATAGCTGCGCACCTTGCGAGTTCGATAGCAGCGGCCTTTCCGATGCCGCTCGCGGCACCGGTGATGACGGCGACTCTGCCGGCGTGGATGACAGGATGGACGTCGCTGTCGACGGGCGAGAGGTTTCCGAAGCGCCTGTGGGAGGGGGTCGTACCACGGATGGGTGGGCGGAGAGGCGATGGACCGCGGTCCAGGGGCATGGTTGTGTCGCTGGGGGAGATGAGATACTTAGTAGCTACAAGACGTTAAATATCGGACGAGCAGGTCCGTTGTACAGACTGTGTTGCCTTTATATATCCAGACTCGCCCATCGCTGCGGTGTCAGGGGACACGACGGTCTGTGGCCCCGGATCATTGCATTTACAGAACATGTAGCTATAGTAGACAGCACTCGGAACATGAAAAGACCAAAAACACTATTCGACAATGTCCACATTCATTCAGTCCCTTGCCCCTTCCCCCGAATTGTACCCTAGAGGCGTCTCGATCCCCATCCTCTTCCGAACAACCTCAAACGTCTTGAGCATCTTGCGCCGTGCCCCCAGCGCTGCCACGCCCTTGGCCTCCAATCCTGTATCGTCCAAGACCACCATGTCCTGCCACCTCATCTTCTCAAAGTTCGGTGTATACTTGTGCAGCCTCAGGCTCCTGAGCCAGGCCGGGATATCGTTCAGCAGCGCGGGGTCAACCTCTTCTTCGTCCTTCTTGGCTCCACTTCCGCCTCCGCCGTTGCCATTTCCACCTGAAGAGCCTGTCTTCGGAATCCCAGGTGACCGACCGCCTCCGCGGCCCCTGTTGCTGTTGCTGTTGCCATTGTTGCCTTGCATCGCAGCCTGCTGTAGGCCCAACCAGCCCTGCGGCGGGAATCCTGCAGCCATCTGAGCCGCCAGCATCTGTGCCTCGGGTGTCATTCCCATAGCGTTCATCTGTGCCTGTAGATTCAACATGTTCATCTGCAGAGGGTTCATGCCCCCCAACAACCCTGCAGAGGGCATTCCCATGCCTAGTCCAGGGCTCCCCAGTCCTCCCATGTTGAATCCACCCATGCCTAGCCCATTCAAAGATGCATTGGGTTCCTCGCCAAACCTGTTGGAGGTAGGTAACGCAGGGCTCCTGGCACCATTCCATTGCCCCTGTTGGGCACTACCAAACTGAGCATTGTTGCCGGTGGGTGCCGGCGCAGCATTCTTGCGCTGGGCCGATTGCTGAGAAGAAACGAGATTGCCATCGTTGTCGTAGATGCTACTGTTCTGGCCAGCAACATCCGAGGTGGTCCCGTTGGCGTTCACACTTCCCTTGGAGGGACGGCGGAATGACTTTGGATCAGCCATGAGAGGAACTCGGGGACCGGGTCCGTTCCAATCGTTCAGTTTAGCAGCAGCCGCATCCAGATTCTGAGTGCTTTGCGCATCTTTGCTGAACATGGGGATCAGTGGTGTGTTCACGTTGCTCGCCCAGCTGTCGCCAACCATTGGAGACAGCGCTTCCACGCGAGGGGTACCAAGAGAGCCACTAAACTCTGTGCTCTTTGGCCTCGACACGCTGTTGCTGGGGACCATGATATCCTGTGCCAGAGAATTGGGATTCTGCTCGGCGACTTGACTAAGAGCGGAACCCCATGTGGTGCGGACTTCACCACCACTACCAGCCAAGATGGGAGCAGAGATACGGTGTGCAGAATTGCTCGCTTTGAGTTTCGCCCTTTGGTGGGCAAGAGTTGCGGCGGCATCGTTGTTGGAACCTAGGGCAGCGGAGTCGGGGGAAAGGAAAGCAGAGGAACTGTCCAGCACGAGTGACTGTCGGTTCTGACCGCCACTGAATACACGAGGGGACGATGGCATAGGGGACTTCAATGATGGCGACTTTATAGTCATCTGAGCAAGCTTGGCTTCCATCTGACTCTGCATCGAGCCTGTACGGCGATTTCGGTAAGATTTCCATACAATTGTAGAGACGGCTTACCTCCGACCGCTGGGCTGAGTAGTGCGGTCATTGGATCTGATCGGGCCATTTGCTGGAGAACGGTTATAAAAAACCTGATTTGAACCTGTGTAGACTGCTGCAAAAGGCTGTAGAGAGCAGCAGTTCGCTCCGCTTCAGAGAGGACCTTGAACCCTGCGAAACATGAGCGGGAGGGTTGGTGGTAAAGGAAGAATGAACGGACATTGTTCGATTGCACTCAATTCTTCTTTGAAGTTGACGTCCAAGGAAGCAGCAGCCATGTCTTCGAGGGTTTCCTCGTAATTTTGGAGATTCTCGAACCACTGGTCGATGGCTTCTGACTCCGGCGTTTGGAACATGGTAGCGCTGCCGAGCAACTCGCTGGTAGGACGAGCGCCACTACCGCCACCGGGAGGGCGGGGGGATACGGGGCCAAGCTGACGAGGGCCCATGGAAGAGCGTGCGGCGCTTGAAGAGCGGCCGTTTTCGGGGTTGAGAGGGGACGGGGAAGGACTGGAAGGGGGACGAAGGGTTGCCATTATATGCGTGACGAAGATTTGTTGAAAATGTGGACAAAAGGGAAAGATCCGCTAGCGGTGAGTGATGTGGATGAATACGAGAGATAGGCTGTTCCTGATCCTGGAGGAAACGTGGAAACGGTGTGTTGGAATATGAACAAGAGCTGGGTGTGCTGACGTCGAGCGTGTCGTGCGTTGGGTAGCGCTGCGTTGGGTTGTGTCTAGACGAGACCAGCGGAGCCTGCCGGTCTAGTAGCAAAGACCCTCCTCGACGACAGAAACAATAAAACCTGTGATGCAGCGGAGTTCCAATTCAACCCATGCCTCCTCACTTTATTAACACCGTTCTAGCGACATCGCCAACCTCCTCTTGAGCACACTCGCCGCAGAGATACACTCCGCCTGCGTCAACGTGGGCTTCTTTTACGGTCTCCCTCTTGCCGCTCATCCTCCACCCATGGGATACCCGATCCTGTCATACAGGCTGCTATAAACAGTGCCAAGCAATTCTTCGCTCTCCCGACCGTGTCCTCCCTCTCTCTTGTATCTTGATACAGCCCTCAGTTGGACATCCATGCGTCCCAAAATTTCAAAGGCTATTCCGCCCTGCTCAGCGAAAACGCCAGTCTAAATAGCAAGGGGGATCTGCACGAGGGTTTTGACATCAGATGGGAGTCAGGAGATAATCGCAGCAGTCCAATGTCAGGGTCGAACGTCTGGCCAGAAAATCTCCCCCGTTTTCGCGAAGACGTCCTTGATTACTAGTATGTCCACCCGCCCCGCGGCGTTACTGCATTCATCACCGCTTGACGTGCAGCCATGCCGCCGTGAAACTAGGGCAATCTCTATTCCCTCTCTTCTCTGTCGCTCTAGATCTCCCCCTGAATTTCTTTGACGACAAGGCATGTTTTGTTCGCCTTGCCAACGATGTCCACGCGACGCATACCTTTCGTTAGGTGACCAGTTCAGGGGTGATCATGCGGCTGCTTCATTACCCCCCTCAACCCGCCAGTCTTCCAGGAGTCGAAGGTATTGGCACCCATACCGAGTACGTTCGAGCATCCTTTAGCCGACCCATGTTGCTGACCTTGCCTCCAGCTACAAGGGTAACCATCTTGAGCAAAACATTGTTCTGAACCATAGTGAATCAGTGTTTTACCATTCTCTGGCAAGCCAGTGTTCCAGCCTTGCACGTGATGAACGCCAGCGGAGAGTGGATCGATGCTGTTCCTACACCCGGGTGTCTTATTATCAAGTATGGACTTGCATGCTTTGCGTCATGACTTGCAATGAACGACTCTCTAGTCTTGGAGATCAATTCGCCCGCTTCACCAGTAAGCCAACTCGTCGAAGCATCTATCACGTTCTGACGTGAAGCTAGAAGTGAGCCTCCCATTTGTGGCTCTCCTGTAGTCTAAAATGCTCTCGAGCCTATTCCGGGATGTGTCACCGAAGAACCCAGCGAAATACGAAGTTGTCACTGCGGGGGACTACGTAAAGTTACGCCTAGATGCGACCTTTGCACACTCCAAAGGAGACTTTTGAGCGTTATGAATGCCTTTTGTAGCAATTTCAGGACGATGAAGGGGTAAATTGTTCACTATAGCCTCTTCTCTGACTGCAAACACCTCCAATGTGTACGTACAACCTTGAGCGCATTGATGCCCCTCATCATCCTTGTTATTTTCGACAATGAATTAAAGATCCACCGGATCGGACAGGCAATAGGACCGTCCGAGTCGTAGTGCAACTCTTAAGATGACTGGTGAAAGAGGTTTGAAGGCCTAACCAAGCATGGAACCCATGCGAGACCTAAGGTTGTACCACCCGCAATCTCCATGGCTATCGAAGCCTTGCCTCATGAAATGCGTTCGTATTGGGTCCGATTATGTACTCGACACGCCAGTAGCATGCATGCGGCACTACTCCGAGGCATCGGAACAGGAGGAGACATCGACATAACAAGTCCGTCACTATTAGTAAACCCTCGAATAAAAAAAGCATCGATCCTATACGACCCGAAAGAAATAAAGACGTTATCTGTACATGAAATTTGGATTAGATGGGGCAACAATTTCAATCGAGATGTTCCCAATTGGCCCTGGGTGCCGGCAAGTGTTTTAATACGAGCTGGCTACTTGGCCCACTCTCCCTCCGTCGACTAACCAGACAGCGCCATTGACGTATGCTCCAGCGCGTCCGGCGAGGAACAAGATCGGACCTGCCATTTCGGCCAACGTCCCCGAACGCCCGAGGGGAACGGCGCGCGCGAGGACCGCGGGCGTCAGATGCGCCAGATTGGTCATCTCTGTAAAGCGATCCCGTCAAGCCATGCTCGAAAACGACCCAAAATCTCGCGTGCGTACCGCTGGGCCAGACGCCTGGCTGTGTCTGAGGTAAGTGGGGAGTAGGAAAGCGCGGTAGGGGGGTACACGTACGCATAGGACGTTGCTTCGAATGTTCCAATCGGCGAGGAGGTTCGCGAGCAGCTTGCCGAGGTGTGTGCAGGCGTGTTTTGCCAGGGTGTAGGAAACAGAGAGGACACGCGCGTCTACTCTGAAAGAGCCAGACGATGACACGGTGATTACTTGAGACGTAGGTGGTAGCAAGCCTTTCACCGAGACTCCTGATGAGGTTGCAGACGCATCCATGGGGAGGGGTAGACTCGTACCAGAAGGCGAGGGTGGTAACGAGTAATACGGCGTAGCAGGCCCCGATGCGCGATAAGACCCACCCTCGCCGGTAGTGCCATTCAACGAGTTGCTCGGCTTCGTGATCAATTTAGGGGGGAACGCACCCCGTCTTAAATTTCCAACGTGGAGTAACTCGAGAAATGCTACCGTCGTAAGGTAAACCGCGGTCACGTTTGTTTCAAACGTCTCCGCAAACCCAACAGGCCCACCCGTATTCCAGAGGATATCTTGAAACGATTTGATGGAGGGTATCGTTTCTTCTCTCCCGAAATTGGGGTCGTCGAGCGGGGATGGTAGGTGAGAAGGTAGTAGATTGCGAGCTATCCCGGCATTATTTACGAGAAGATCGATATATCCATGCCGAGACTTGACGGTCTGCGCAATAGACAGAAGAGAGTCCCGAGAAGTAATGTCGCCTTGGAGGGGGATAATCTTTCCGTATTTCTGCACGGAGTCACTCAGGGGCTAACAGGGAAGTGAAGATAAGAGACCAACGTTGTTTTCCCGGGCAGCTTTCTGCAGGACATCGAGACGCCGACCAATGATGTATACCGTAGCACCATTGTGCTCTAATGACGTGGCGATCATGAGTCCTATCCCTTGAACCGAACAGTGACTCGAATAATCAGGGCATTGAACCAAGTACGGTAATTATGGACCGATACCTGTTCCCCCTCCTGTGACCACCGCGACTTGTCCCTCTACGCTAAATAGACAGGCTGGATCAGTCGACGAGCTCATGTGTGAACTTGAGGAGATAAGAGACGAGGGAGGGATCCGGGATTACGGTAGACCGACGTAGGTGGGTAAAAAGCCAGCCACTGACGAAAGAACTGGAATCGTGAATAGAAATAGATTCCTTCCGCCCCAAGTTGACAACGCCGTTATGACATTCGTCGTGGCAGTTGACGTTCGCTAACGTCTGGGTCAGGGCGGTCAGAAATGAGTAAGGTGATCGGGGTGGCGAATTCCATTTGTCAAATGAGGGGCAAACGTGCTCAGCACATGTGACGCGCAATTGACCAGTCAATGATCTCAACATCCAGACTTCTTTGCCATGGCACTCCGAGTCAGTCCGAGTCAGATTTGCTTGCATGATGCTCGCCATCCAAGAGAGAACCATCACGCTGGTTTGTACGAACCACGTTTTCGGAGGTACGCTGGCGGACCCGACTATTTGCTGTGATCATGTAGTCCTTTGGAGCTCCAATCCTGTCGTTGGTCAAAGAAAGCACCTCGGCGAATTTTTGAACCCATCAAACCTTTTCGAAGTTCCCAGGTGGCACGCGGTGCGTGTGCAAGTTCATTGAATCACCGCATTTATGTCACGTTACTCGATTCTACGCCGAATCATTGGCACATTTCGCCTACCTTGGGTGGCTTTTTGAAGAAACACGGTCGTGACACGATCGGAAAGTTTGGCGTGAAACTCGGGAGAGGCGTTGAACTTCAACAACAATTGATACATAGACGACCTCAGGTGCCACCGTCTCAATCTGTCGTGCCTTGTGTACGAAAACAGAACTTCCTTTTTGATACTACTAAACATCTAGTCCTATCTACAGGCGACTTGTCCTTATCGCGTAATGATATGGGAAGCGGAGTACAAGATATTCTACAGAAGCACCACGCCAAGCCCTCTGATGACAACGAAGACGGACGCCACAACCGAGACATATTTCTCCATGAGTCTTGATGCTGAGCTGGACGAAGTCGGAGTCGATCCTGCACCATCACCGCTTGCCGGGGTAGAAGGCGACACAACGGTGGTAGTGCCTGCTGCGCTGAAGACTCTGATATAACCAATCTCAAAGTAAGCATTGTCATACCCAGACGGTGGGCCAATGACGTAGTCATTGTAGCAGACGCCTGTGCATGTCTGATTGAAGATGGCGGCATTCCCAGCTTTCGGGATGGGCACTTGAGCAACCCCAAATCGGACGGATACGTTCCCATTACTCACCAAAGTCTGTTCAAGAGTCAGCACAAATCTCGTCCTCGGCGGGTCAAGTGAAAAGGGACGCACCTCCGCAAAGTGTTATATCTAAAATGAGTTGCTGGGGTTGGAAGAATTCTTGGATGTTGCAACCTGTGGCAGGCCAGTTGCCGACTGGGATACCGAAGGTGCTCGTGTCAATTGTGCTCTCGTTGTTCGATAACGCGCTTGGTATTTGGGAACGCTGGATGATCAGGGTCAAGATGATCTGCAGCCCGAACCGAGTGTGCCACCAACCGGGAAGAACCATATACTGAGACAACGGTGAGTAATGAGCTGACCACCCAGTCCAAGGTCGATTGGCGTACCTAATACCAGTTGTCGCAAGTTCAGTTACAAATGCACCCCCGCTCGCGTTGGCAAACCCAGCTCCAAACGATGCCGAGGACGGATCCATGACAATGCAACCCTGATTTTCGCTGGCAACGTACGAACAATTGGTGCTGGTCACGAGAGTCGACGTCTCGTTAGGCGAGACTTGCGTGCATCCCTGAGGATGGATTGTATGAAGAACCATTCGAGCGCTGATAAAGGGTACGAACGGTTTCCGTGTGTAGGGACATTTGATTGTTTGTTTGCAAGTTGACACCTTCAAATGTATCGATTTCTCCTCCTTGAGGCCACTGGATTGCTTGGCTGAGGAAGGAGATGTGTACACGATTTCTGGGAACAAAGCACATCACTCGCCTCCACCAGGAGGGCCAGACGGAACACTAGGTAAAGAAATATAAGATCATCGTCGCAATCTGCAATTGGTCAAACTCACGCCGTAGGGTACATGATACATGTCAGTCACAAACAAGCTACCTATCGTAAAACTGTCATTAGTGGTGATTCGGACAGTGTTTCGTTTGTCATTGTACGGAACCTAATTACCAGCAGGAGTGTAGGTGAACACATGCGCGAAACGTGCACCAATCTGCTTACAGTCGTGAAATTGTCGACTCTGATGAATGCATGGGACGTGGTCGAGTCGACATAAGCAAGGTTGTCAGCGGATGCATTCTGCGCCGAAACAAAGCTGCGCATGTCAGTACGACTCGTGGCACGCGTTCAAACAGTTACATTGCATCCCCGTTCGTTAGGTTGTCATCTGTACAAACCGTCGAATGGCAGATTCAAGAGAAGCGGGGATAAACGCACAATTGTTGTAGAACGTCCATTCGTCAAAGAAACTTGATCCGTAATATTCTTTTGCTAGCGAATACTGAGTCGCAGATATAGATGGTAAAGTGGCGAGGGCAACCGCGAGTGGATAGAGCCAGCTAGTTACCAGTGGAGCAGCCATTCTCGGGCAACGCTAGGGCTGGATGGGGCCATTGCAGTCGTTGGCAGGCCATAAATACTGTGCTGTGCAGTGGCCGTTGTTGCTGCGTTCCCAATGGAGATGCAGCATGTTGGACTCCACCCAGAGAGTCCCAGTATGTACTATAAATTGCGTTCGGTTGTGAGTAAAAAACCCGATAATCTGATCGTACCTAACGGTCCGCAGCCTAGAATAGTCACGGAAATTTGGCTGAGTGCTGGGGCCGTAGTGCACCAATCACACCATGCATATTCCAAGACCTGAAGTTCCGACGTGAGAACACGAGGCGGGGATGGCTGGACATTCGCCGACTGTCCGTCCATATCAAGCTCGTTCCAACATCGCCCGAAATCGTCTAGTTCTGTGCAAAATTGACAGCTAAATCATCGTCTCCGACAACTTACGAGACTGGATCGTAAGAATAATGAACAGGCATAAGTAAGGTAAGGAAAGTGGAGCACGCGGGCGCGGCGGACACTGGGTGAGGGTAACATAACGACAAAAAAGAGGCCATAGCGAGAAGGAAACATACTGGTCAGAAATTTCCAGACAAACAATGCCTGCACAGGATTCCTACAGAACTGTTCACATTCTGCTTACAATGCCGTGGCCAAACCAGCATCGTCGCGGACCACCCCAGTCTTTCGCTCGACGCTGTGGAAGTAATCCAGTGCCTTTCTTGCCTTCTTCTCGAGTTCCTCTGCGTGCTGAACTTCCTTCCCTCTGGTTTCCATGGCGGTCCTAAAGCGCTCCCGAAGATCCCAAGACGCGTATCGCAGCACCTTGCGTGTTTCGCGACCCACACGTCCTGCATGCGCATTGACAAAGAGCTCTTGTTCCGTAGCGTCATCCTCAATTTTAACAAGCGAGGCACGAATCCGGCGTCCGATGGTCTTGGGTATCGTGCTCGGAAGTTCCAGTATGAAGTATGCCGTAGCGCCAACCACCACTGCGCCGATGACGGGTGCCGCCCATCTCCTTGCTGACTCGTCCGCAAACAGCTCAGAGATGCGGACAGCACCATCGATGAAACCGCGGATACCGATCGCCTTGCCTCCAACCATCGTCAAAGCTCCTACACCCACCGAGAGAATGCTAAGAGCTGTCGCATTCTTCTCCTCAGCATCCTCCCCGCCCGTATTTTCGTCTCCGAAGTGGACCCATAGATGATGGTTAAAATCAAACAGATCAAAGACGGACGTATCCAGCATGTCGGAGCGTTGTGACAGACCTATTCCAAGGTTGTATACACCACCTGCAACAACAGCGCTTGCTATTGCGGAGGGGCGACGGCGTGCGAAGCCTTGTTTACCCGATCGAACGCTGAACATGGCCTCTGGCATGAAGACGCGACGTGATCTCTCCACACCTTCTGGAAGGAATTGATCCCCGAGAAGTCCGATCTTTTTAACACCGGCCGTAGCGGTAAGGCGAGCCTCATCCTCTGCAAGCTTAACTGCAGCATCTAAGCTCGCGAGTAGAGCTTTGCGTACATCACGAGCGTAGTCCCAGACGGCAAGGAAACCAGGGAAGCGAGGAAGGCTGATAGCAACGTCAACGCCAGGTTGACCACGGCCGACGCGTTCAAGGGCACTGGTCAGGATAGCCTTGGTCCTGTTTGCGGTAGAAGACGCTCCTGTTTCTTCGACAGTCTCCAGAGCATCCTCCAAACTCTCCCTTTCGCTCTTCATCTTCTCAAACACCGGCTTCGCCCTCTCCAAGTCGCCCTTGGCACGGTCGATGTCCATCTGGGCAACGATGGCATTTGCGCTGACAAGAAAGTCGACATCGGCCAAAAGTTTAGACAGGTACGTCGAAGCAGGCTGAAGTTTCGACATAGTCCGCTTGGTGAGAACAAATGAACGCAAGGATGATTCGAGGTCGTCAAACGCGGGGTTGGCAGTGTAGGGACGAAGCGCCGCAGCAGAGTCGACAAAGTGGACAAGGTCCTGCGCGTCCTCGTGCGTGCGAGGACTAAACTCCTTGATCTGCTCGAGGACAAGGCGTTTGCATTTCTCCTTGTTCTTGATCTGCTCGAATTTGTTGACCACGATGAAGATGTATGCCTTCTCGTTGCTGGCATTCAGGAGAAATTCTTTCGCGGAGAGGGTGAAGTGGTTTTCAGCCGAGACGACGAAGACGATAACATCAATTTCCTCCTGTCGGGTGAAAACCGCAGTGGTTTTGAGGTTATCCACGTTCAGGCCAGGTGCGTCTATCAGAGAAATGTCGACAACCCCATTATTGAGGAGAGATTCCGACGCAGCTCTGCTGTCCGCCAAATAGACCTTGAGCCTTGGCTGGTCACCTTCATTGTCCACCACCATGCTCTCCAGGTCACCAACAGAGACGCGTGAAAAGGTTGACTCGTCGGCGATAGAGTACTGCACGCCATCCTTGAGGACATGAACCTCCTCGACCCCATTGTTTTCGGCTGCGTCATGTACTTCACAGAAGGCGGCTGTGCAAGGCTGCTGGTCAACGGGCATCACCTCCTGTCGGAGTAAGGCGTTGACGAAAGTGGATTTGCCAGAGTTGAGGTCTCCTGTCACCAAGACCTTGGATGAGGTATCCTCGACACGAAGTCGAAGTTTGTCCATGTGTTGGAGAGCGGCGGATATACGCTCATCCAGGAGGTTGGCAATCGAGCCCTTCTCCAATTGGGAGACCAGGGCTGCAGGGGAAGTCGAAGAGCCGTGGGGACCAAGCTTGAGATCAAGTCGGAGGATGTTGAAGTTGCCGGTCTTGTCAGAAAATGGCTCTTTATCCGTGGAGTCCTCCGCACTTTCATCGGCGGGCTCGCTGGGGTCCTCCTGGGCCTCCGCAATGGATGCCAAAGTTACAACACGAGCAGAGCCTTGACGGGAGGGAGTGTAGACAATGTCGGTCTGAGTGGATAGATCGTCGGCAAAGCTTAGAGAGCGGCGGGTAGAACGGCGAGGCTTTGGCGTTGAAGGTACGACGGCTTCGTCGCTAGGCTGCTCCTGGAGTAGGGGATATCGCACGACCCAGTCGCTCTTATGGAACTCCCGTAGACCCGCCAAAATAGCCTTGGTTCCATCTATTGCGCCAAGGAGACTAAAGCAACAGGAGATGAGGCTAACATACTTTGAAGAAAAGCCGGCTTACCACTCTTTTTGCTCGACATAATGCTCCTGAACATCTTCAACCTTGTTGAAGTGCCTGCCAGAGAGCGGCAAAGAGGCTTCCTTTGCAGGCTGCATTAGCAAAACTCGCCTGCGATTGCAAAGGGGTGACTGGATGTTGCAGGGAAGAGCAAACTCTGGTGTCCCGCAGTCTACCGATAGAACCCGACGGTTGACGATGAGAACACAGCATTGGTCATCCCCGCTTAGTCAGACAGGGACATTGCTCGCAAGCTACCAGCCCTTGGAATCCATCCGTGACTTTTATCCCGCGATCGTTCACTGGCGGCATCGCGGGAGGAACGTTCAGCCTCAGGCTGTTCAACCATCTAACCTACGCGCTGTTCGGAGATGATTGCCAGTCTAGACTACTGAAACCCGAGTCACCCGACTGACATCCCTGCCACCTCGAGCTCATCATTCTTCTGAGTCACATCAGTGATTCGTTTTCCGGGTTTAGTAGCCACCTTTGATGCTTGTACATCGTGCGCAGTAGCTTACTGAGCGGTATCCCAGAAACGACCACATTTAGATCACCCCTGGGTACCTTGGAGGCCCTGCCAGAGACTCCGTCTGAATCATACGATCATCCTCTCCACTCAGGGTGTCCACAATGCGTGCTGTGCTAATCAAGGACGGAAAGGGTCCCATCGAAAACTTGTATGTCGGAGATATCGAGCGACCAAGCCCAAAGGAGGGGCAAGTGCTGGTCAAAGTAAGCAGTGTACCTTCTGATCTTCCGACCACTTGATACCGTGACACCACTCTCAGGTCGCTGCGTTCGGCCTGAATCGCTCGGATCTGCTTCAGCGTGAGGGCATGAGTGCTGCGCCTCCGGGTGCATCTCATGTTCTTGGTGTCGAGTTCTCCGGCACCGTGCACGAACTGGGACTTGGCGTTACAAAATGGTCTTTGGGCGATGAGGTGTACGGCCTTGTCGGGGGTGTAAGGATCTCGGAGTCTCTGAAACCAATGACAAAGCCGTCTAACGACTTCTTCGTTAGGGGGCATACGCCGAGTACGTTGTGTGTAACCAAGGTCTACTGATCAAGAAACCCGCCCACTTGTCTTGGGTAGAGGCAGCAAGCATTCCCGAAAACTACATTACAGGTGCGCACGGTGATTCCATGCCCGGTTGACGGCACATTCCTCGCGTATCGAGGGGGCCTGATCGTATTTCCTTATCCTGTGTCCAGCCTATCAAGCACTGGTCAAATATGGCGAAATAAAAAAAGGTGACAACGTTCTCGTTCATGCTGGTGCCTCTGGCGTAGGGGTCGCGGCAATTCAGATTGCACGCGTTTTCGGCGCGTGAGTACTTCTGGTGTTGTTTCAGTATATCCAATTTGTCTACGTATGGGTGATTGCGGTGTGCTAATCACCGCACAGGAACACCGTTACGGCAACGGCGTCGACCAGGGACAAGCTGGATTGGCTCCTTTCGATCCCAAATGGGGCGACGCATGCCGTGAACTATACCAGCGACGATTTCGCAGAAGAAGTGAAGAAAACGACCAACGGCAAAGGTGTCGATGTCGTAATTGATTCTGTCGGGCGCACCCATTGGAAAAAGAACATTGACTCTCTGGCGATTGACGGAAGAATGACCCTCCTCGGACTCTTGAGCGGTAAAGATGGACACTTGCTATCCGCGAAACTCTTATTAAAAGAATTACTATTCAAAGGAAGCGAGGTTCCTTCGGTCAATCTACGGCCGATCCTGTATAAGCGACTCAAGATTCAGGGATCCACACTGCGGTCTCGGAGTTTGGATTACCAGACGGGGCTGATTAACAGGTGTGTTACTTAACATCATCCAGCTTGGCGGACAAACTTCTCAACAGCAGAAGCACCAGCTTTGGGACAATAGTCGATCGGGTGACAGGGGCGGGTGGCTGCGGACCGATACGGACCTATATTCATAAGGTTTGTGTCTCTTTTGGGAGCTTCTGATCTGACCCGTCGGGCACGGACTACTTGAACTTGACCACTTAGGTGTACCCTTGGAACGAGATTCAACGAGCACACCGCGAGATGGCGGAGAACAAAAACAGGCGAGTGGTTCTTCCTTGAGGTATAGGAGGGCCCAAGTTGAGTTCCTTTAGTGGGAAGATCGTTGCAACGATTTCCTAGGCAAACGACGGAGGTTCTGGAAGAGTATATCAATGAGGCGGAGGCTTCGTCGTGGATACAGTTTGACCTTGTTTGTATTGAAGAACGGAGACGACCGTATGTATTATGGCTATCCAGACGCGTTCGGGAATATGACCGAGGCTAAGACGTTCAAGCAAGCGCATGGTTTGATCCTTTCCATTCACGAAATACACCAAACACATTGCATTGTGACGCTAGCCAAGGATTTGCGGTAACCCAAAGAAAGCGTGAGAAGCTCATTCAAAGTTCCGAATGCAAAGGAATGAAGAGACGGTTAAGAAGTGGAAGACCGTAGGCACGACAACGGGTTGGGGCTGCGAGCAACAACCCCTTCGGGTACTTGACTAGCTGCGATCGATCAACCCCTCCGCCGGCAACGCACGGCCCAAGTAATCAGGTATGTTGCTTGTGAGGCTCCTCGGGACCTCGGTCGTTTCGTTGTCGTCGTCGTCGACAGAGGGGTGTAATATCTCCAAGCGTGTCCGCGCTCACGTGATGGGCCCTGTTCCTGTGTTGTTATTGTTCCATTTACAGCAGCGAGTAACCAGAACGCGAGCAAGCATAGCTCAATGATTTATTGCCACGTTTTCATCAGCAGGTGAGCGTAGTAGCAGCGTAGACTTCGTACACAGCACGGCTGACTGCGTGGTGCCAAAGGACCTGGGACGGAGTCGGCCAAGAAACCGCCCTGGCACATATGAATCTCCTGGGTCCTGACGCAGTCTCACAGTCGTAATCGGAAAAGGCCGAACGTGACGTGGACAGCGGATCTGTGGCAGGGTCAAGCCCTGGCTGTGTGCCATGGCTGGCGTCACCCGCAGCGAGCATGTCTCAGGCCACGAGCGCGTCCCGTGCGCGAGGGACCTGTTACAACGATCTCCGTATCGATCCTGTGTCGGTTCCGGCATGGTTCGCTCCATCTTTCTTTCTTGATTTAGCTTCCGTCAGCTCAGCACTGTACGCGAGGCGATGTCATTCACTTCGGATTATTTAAACCCCCACCTCTGCTACCGACCGTCACTATCATACACCCACACTCCCTCCCCATCATGAGCACCCAGTACAACAGCTCTGCCTCTCAACACCAGGCCGCCTACGGCCAGCCAAAGTCCTCCTCTGGCACTCACGGTGCTCAGTCCCAGTCGAGGCCCGACCCAAGAAGTCACTCCTATCCTCAATCGTCCAAATATGGATCCCCACGCCCCACGATCAGCGCCAGCGCCAGCTCTGTGGCTCCCGTGTTCTTCTGATTCCCCAATGCAGCAATCCTGCCAGCTGCCGCCTCAGTCATTCACCGTCTTGCTCGACGCTGACGTGCTCACGTCACGCGCCACCATCATCATCAATCACGTCGGCCAAAACCCACTCCATCACCATAATCATATTCCTACCACACTCTATATTCAGCCTCGGCCTCGTTCCGGGGTAATAAGACCCGTTCGCATGGGGGCACGCTGCTTTGGATAGCGTATAGTTCCGTCGTTGACGACGAACATCTAATTACAACCATCTAAGGAAGGGAACACACTCGTAATCCATGTCATCGTCTCCATTCCTCCATTCCCATCATCGCTTGCTGTGTTTACCATATCTACATATTACTGCGTTTAGTACTATTCAAATTCTCTGCTGTAGCCACTTACTGTACGTCGCCGCGCATCTGGCCATAACTTTGCTGTCGCTGTTCTCCAGTGTTATCAATCTCACCCAATATTCTCTTCTCTCGGACGCTTTCTGTGGGTGCGAAGGGGCCCCAATTGCTGCCAAGAAGTGTTTGACAGAGAAGTCTGCGATCAGTTGCGAATCGTCGGGTTACAGGGTATTCGGGCTCTTGAGATGAAGGTGGGAGTCCGTGTGCTTCCCGAAGGCAAGCTGCGGATTGCTTCCAATGCGATTCGCGCACAACCAACGCGTCGCTTCTGTGCAATCACTCTCCTTTTTGAGATTTCCGTCTACATTTTATGCATCCCTTTCGCGGCAATTCATGTGCGCCCTATCAACGATGTGCAATTCAATCAGACTCCCCGTCCAAAGCTCTGCCGTTGCGCTAGGCGGCAGATGGAGCTTGTGAAGTGGGTATCGGTCCGAGTAGCTAGGAAAGACCCACGAATACCGGATTCAGGTATATTCGCAGATCCAAAGGCACGCCGAAAATCGAGGTGTAAGATCCGACGAACCGCGATCTCCCACCAGCGCGATCGTCACCTATCCAGTGAAAATATTGTATGCGTCGTCCATCGCTTTGTCAACCTGTCCGAGGAATGCTTCAATGAATCAACACGGATCTACTTCCAAAAATAGCTTGCATTTCTCCTCCCAGTAACGCCGTAAATTTCCCAGAAGTTGGTGAAACCTACAACTTGTTCCGAATTCCTGTTCTGAACACCCCTGTGACCAAAGATCCCAAACGTTTTGCTTCCCACCACTCGAGGATGTAGTCAACGATTTCATCCTGGCGCTGAATAAAGAGGTCATTTCCGTGACTCATCGCGGGACAGGGCCAAAGTTCCCTACCCCTGTAAAGTTATGATCCGCGTCCTCGATAAGGTGTAGGTTATGTGTCCCAGGTGTCCTGGCTCCAAATATACGCGCGTAGATAATCGCGTCGTAACTACAGATCGACGTAAGTGTTTTCTCCTCACAGACCTAGGGATTACTCACACCGGTACCTTTCTATCAGCGAGACCGTGTATGGTGAGGACATCTATGGATGGTGGAAAGTTGTCCCAAACGATACCCGAGTTCCAACGCGAGAATTCCTCCAAATCATGAGGGTATATCTTCTGCACAACAGCTTTACGCGCGACCACCACATTCCAGTCGTAATATCCTTTGGTCGCGAATTCTTCCTTGTAGGCTGCGGTACCGTCTGTAGGTTGTGAGCATCACGTCAATCCTTGGAATCTGCCATAATCACCATATATTCGCTAATTGAAACGATTTCAGATCGTGTGGAGAAATGGAACTTCAAGACGCTCACATGCATTCTGTAACGTCCTGACACGTTGACTAGAGCGCGTACACGCTTCCCGTCTCCGGCAGTGCACAGCCAATGCATACCAACAACGGAACCACGAGAGTGACCAACGACCATGTCAACTTCATAACCATAGGTGGAGCGGAGGTAGGCGACTACTGTCACAAGATCCTCAACATCGTCGGCAAATCCCCCTTGTCTCCACTGGCCGCCGCTTTCATGATTTCCCCTACAGGACTTTAATCCAGTGACCCGGGAAAGTCCGCATAACAAGTAGTCACCGAAAGTCAAACCTAAAAGAGTCGAATGGTAGCCTCAATGCGAGCCGTTTCTGGAATAGGTAATCTTTATGTCTGAGAGAAGTGTCAAGAAGACCTGTAGGAAGGTATATTCAACGTAGCTCACCCCATCGTTCCATGCAGGATCTGCGTGTGATCCTCAGTAACAAGAATATGGAGCGTTCCGGAGAGAGGACCCACCAGGGCGATCTTCCTTCCATTTGTCGGTTGATGCGGTTCCAGCTGCTCTAAAACACCGACAAGGGTAAAGTTACCTGATGAGTGGGGTATATGAAGTTTGGTGGATGTCCTGTCCACCATCATCGTGGTACGCTTCCAAGAGGATTGTGTCCATCACCGGCAGTTACCACTAACCGGGGACCGAGCTCCGATTTCATAAATGGCAGGTGTAGTGTTTATCCCAAGGTTTATCCCCTCCTCCTCGATGAGAGAAGATCGTGTTTAGATTGATTGCTGTGTCTGTGAATAGTTGTATGTGAAACATACTGGTTGTTTCTGCCCGATCCTGCCTGAGGCCTGATCTCCCTCGTGCTGTTTTCTACTGTTTATCGTTGATACGTCTCGGCCGCCTCTTGTCCGGACAGTTGCCGTTCGTAGAACACCCACTTCGGTTCGATCATATCATGAAATGCTTGTCCAGCTCTGTGGCATTCAGTGTGCTTGCTAGCGTTGCTGCGAGTGCCACTGCTGCCACTGGAGCTCACATACGACCTTGGGAACTCGTGCTGCGAGCAGACCCTCTCAACGGTCTCTGCGAACTCGTCTCCTTTCGGTCGGCACAGATACACAAAGACCTGTTCAACCAAAACGTCATCGAGGAGGTGTCCCCGGTCCCCGTTCCCCATCCTGGGACAAGCCAGAACCTGGTTCGGGTGCTCTCTCACGACGTACACTCCCTGCTATCGCAAGCCCAGCTGCACTGTTCAAACGACCTCTCTGCCTCATTGTCTAGTCTTGGGCGCCCATCGACTCAGGTTCCTTTTTCGCGGGATGGTGCCCCCAACGCCCACGTTTTGGACGTCGGCCTACCGCCATTGGAACTCATTCCTCTGATCACCTCCGGGCCCGCGGAAAATCGCGTCGACCTCGCGTTCTTTGGAGATGGCTGTACGTGATCTATTCGCGGTATATTATGGGGAGTTGACATGTCGCAGATACCGCCGAGGAGCGGCAAAAATTCCTGGATGACGCCTCTCGACTTGCACGCGATTTATCGACGAATCAGACGTTTTTCACTGTCAAACCCTTGCTCAATTTCTGGGCTGTCTTTACTCCAAGCAAAGAGGTCTCTCGAGCTCGTGCATGAAACCATATTCTTGCTAATGTCCGATGACAGAATGGTATTGGTGTCGGTGGGAAAGCAAAAGAGTGAGGGTAAACAATGTGCACCCGAGCATCGCAATAAGCCTCTTTCCGCAGCACACCATTTGGTCTGTACAGAGATGGCACGGAGCTGAGAGGTTTGTATGCCAACAACTCTGACGTGGCTCTTGCTGCTTGCGCGTCTCTCGGCGACAAGTGCGATTATGCCATATTGCTCGGTTGGGATTCTTTTACTCGGTACTGTCTATTTGATGAACTGAAACTCTCTTCTTCGCAGCGAACGATCCGTTGTACGGCGGTAAGCTTATTTTTCTGTCCAGAAGGGGATATGAGCACTCAGCCCGTTCTCAGGTATTGGAGGGGAATACACGTAAGCCAGCCACTGACACGAGGTGAAAACAATATTGAGCTAGCACAATCCCAAGTACGACGACTGCCTCGCTCGCAAATGGCGCCCTCGTGCTTCGCCATGAAATCGGACATTCGATCATCGAAGTTGGCGAAGAATACGACGGTGGCCTTGCTTATTTCGGGGTCAATTCCATACGCGATCCAAAAGAGGTGACATGGACACACTGGTTGACGCATGAAGACCACTCGCGCGTGGAGCGTTCTGTGATGCTGATGCAAGCGTACCCATGGATGCTTCTCGACGTCGAGAAGCCATGGTCGTTTGCATTTTCGTCGTCTGGGACGTACGCTCGCCACCATGTCAAGTTCTCACTGTCTGGGATACCTCGCGCGGATGACCTTGTGGTATACCTTGATGGTGCCGATCTCAATTGGACGCCTCGACACGACATCGGCGTAGATCGATGGCATTACGACGTCCTCTTTGAGTACGCGCTGCCCGAGGGCGAGCACGTAATCGAGTTCTCGCTGCGAAACAGCGAGATCCAGGGTCAAGCTCAACTCTGTAGTGTCGAAGTCCTCGAGTACGGCTCTCTGAAAGAGTAAGCGTGCTCTGATGTCCACCCGACGTTTGCGCTGACTCGTTCAGGTTCAACGCCACTCGAGGACATTATAGCCTCTTCCCCACGTACGCGCTCCATGTTCCACCTCTGTTGAGCCAGCGTGCTGATGTCGTAAGGTGTCTAGATACGACCTCGATAACGAAACATATTATCGCCCCACGAACGACGACTGTCTCATGCGTACCGTCGCCCATCCCAACTTTTGCAACGTTTGCTTGGAAGGGCTCTGGCGCTCTCTTCTCAAACGTGTCGATCTCATAGAAGATCTGCGGGTGACATGTCCAGGGCCAGGCAGCAGCCGAGTGGTCAAAGTCGACCTCGTCAAACTGGCTCAGTTCAGGGAGCAGCCTATCGAGAGCGCCGAGAGCTACGCGATCACGTGGACGAGGAACGGACGCGTTCTAGAAAAGCTCACGAACCTCACCAAGGTAGAATTGAGTGACGGAGATGGTATTACATACCGCGTCGATGTAACCTATGCCATCGACGAAGTACGGTTAGACCCTCGAGGGTATCTGCATGCCAGCAGAACGTTCGACATCACTCCTCACTCGTGCTGATCGTGATGGAGACCTTCCAAGGCAGAGCGTCGAGCGTACCTGTGCGACCGGGCAGCGTTTAGCGTTTTGAAAAATGCAATCATATCAGTTGTATACGTAGGATATGCAATTGGGATCGTTGGAACCACTCGTGGAATAACTACCAGAGCGATAAAGTAAGCTCAAAAGAGAAGATGTGACATGAGCGATTCCATACAAGCGGTTTACTAATGAGCGTGAAGAGTGGGAGGAAAAACGCAACACGTAGGTGGCGGATGAGCAAATTCAATGAGATAGGTGGGTGTGGAGTCCAGGATGAGCGAAGGGCTTTCCACTCCGTCATGGTATAAATGAAGAAAAAAAACCTATACCGTGATGAGCAAACGAATGGAAATCTTCATCACAAAGAAGTTGCAGCAAAGACGCGTTGAGGAAGGGGAAGGGGGTGGTCGGTGGTTCGTCGTTAGATGATAGTTGGGTAAAGAAAAACTGGGTAATAGGGGAAAAAGTGTGGTCAAACAAAGACTAATGCACACTGAACAAGCAAATTTTACAGGAACAGCAGGGACACCCAAATACCCGGATATCCACGAAATCACATAATAACGCATTTGCAGCACCCTCCACTGGCATGCTCGTCTTCTTGTACTTGTCGTTGCTCGACGGTATCGAGAGATGGTCGCGTGATGTTGATGGTAGGTACCCGACGATCGATATGATAATGTGCGAAGGGTGCGGGAGATTCAGGAGGCCTTGAGACAGTTTGCCGAGGATCTGACCGAATGGGTTCTTCTGCTTGGTTAAGGGGCAAAGGAAGTAATATTGGCTGTGGTGATGGCTCGGTATGGGGAGGAAGTATGTCTTCCTCAGGAAGGCGACCATGCTCCGGAAGGCGACCGAACTCGCGCATCTGTATCTCCTCATCACGACGTGGCGGCCGATACTTTGTATAGTCATACCCAAATGTACCGGGTGCCTGTATAGAAGAACCATCAATATGGGTACACAATGCATGAACCATACATACAGGTTCTACGGGAGCTTCCCGTGACTTCGGTTTCGGACTGCCAACTGCATGCTCGTATTGACCATCCAACCCCTTCTTACGCGCCACGACTGGGAGCACCACCTGGGCGATGGTGAGCGTGGATGAGATTCTGATAAAAGCGGTCACTTGCCTCGTCCCAGGTGCCCGACTTTTGCACAGGTTGCGTCCACGTTGGTATAGCGTCCACCATATCACCTTCTGGTGTAGGATACGTTGCGACAGAATTCCGAGGGTCATCCCTACCTGATGCTGGAGGTGCGGTCTTGGCCTTTATCCTTGCTTTCTTCGGAGTGGAGGCGGGTGAGGATGCAACAGGGCTTTTTGCACGGCGCTTTGTGTGCGACTGATCGGACGACAACGATGTCGGGGAAGTCGTGCGTGGCCCGGTTTGTGCGCGTGGCCTTGAGGCGGGTGGAGTCGGCACTGTGCTCTCCGCGCTCGTCCTCAGAGGAGCTGAGGGCGTACCAGATCGCAAGGGATCTCTCGCAGCCTGGGGGTAAGTTGCATACTTTGGCGTATTATTGTCATCCAGAACTGGATAGGTATTCGTAGGTGTTTGACTACGGCTAGAGGAGACCGGAGCAAGTGGATGGCGGGGGATAGCCGAGTGGATTGTGTCACCTGCGTCCGCTGCTGGGTCAGCACTAGCATACGCATCGTAGAATGTCTCGGGATCGGTGTCGGGATCGGCTTCGATGTCGGACAACGGTGTCTCGTCAAGGACCATACCTACGTCCTTTGTGGGGTCATCGTCGAGGTAGAGACTATCGTGCGTACCGGTACCGACACTGTCGGCCCTCTTGCGGCCACGGACCGAGTCCATCTGGCCTGACAAGTCCCGGGTTTGGGCACGGACAGCTTTTCGAAGGTTGTGTCCGTAGTTGGCAATCTGCAACATCTCCACATGCCTCGCCACCCGGAGCTCGCCGACACCACCATTTCTGTGCACGTCGCCTCTATACCAGTGCTCGAAGGGGCGTTCCTCGGAGTCGTTGGAAGGTCTGGGGTCGAGATGTATGGGTTCTTGAATTCTCGAACGTATTGAAGAGGTAATCGAAGACGTCGCGAAGGGAGCGGGTTCGTTCATGATGTTAGAAGCCTTGTGCCGTATAGAGGCCATCGGAGGTGTTGACAGTTGCGGAGGCTCGCTTGGCCTGACGACCCAGAGATCTTGAGAGGTGTCGGGGGTGGGGGGTAGATGTGGACGTTGGTTAGAGCCATTGCGGCTGTCGGCTCTCTGAGCGACGCTGTGAGCATGACTAGATGCACTCGTTGTCCTCGTGCGGGCAGCGATCGGTATGCGAGTTGGTTTTACGTCTGAGGTGCGGGGAGAAGTGGGCCGAGAAGAGTCTGGAGTTGGAAGGGGGTTGTTGCTGGCAAAGCCATTCGGGGAAGGGGGCTGGGAGTAAGTGCGGGCGCGTTTTGGGGGAGAGGACGCGCCGTTGACGCGGGTATAGGACGAAGAGGCATCCGAGGGAGGTTCGGTTGGTGTCCTGGAGTACTGTAGACTAGGTCTGGGTATCGCGCTGGATTTCCTTGGCTCTGGGAGATGGCGGGGGGTTTGAGGGGCGTCGGGAGTAGAGCGAGGGGGGTGGGAAGGGGCGGGAGACCTCTGGGAGTCGTCTGCGGAGGAGACGGAGGCGATGGACATGCGTTTGGCGAGTATTCGGCTTTCACTTTCGAGTCCTGGGGAGAATCAGAGAAGGAAGAAAAACGGGGTGAGAGTGCGTACTCTTGCGCAGGGCGGGCACAATCGTCTCGTCCCATGTTGGCAGTGACTGCACCGTCGCCGTCAACGCCATGAAACAAAATTAACGTTCGAGTTACACAATAAGGCCCAGCCTTGTTCCCCGCCGTCAGCCCCGGACGAAAATTGTTTTTGTTTGTTTGTTTCCGCTGATCACCCTGATACACTCAAAGCTCTTTTGTATCTAGCCCGCTCTTACATCCCTCAGCTCCCAAGAAACTAAATTGTGGGTACCTGCTCCAGCACCGCCATGATGTCAATACAATCTCGTAGTTCCCCGCTACTCTTTCGAGGTGTAGCAGGCTTGCGCGCAACACCATGACTGTTTCCATGTAACGGACCCACCTGAAACAGCTGCAAATCGCCAAGGTGATGATTAGCTCGTTCCAAAAGGCTTTGAAGAACGGTCTGCCTGCAAGCTTTTGCAGTGGTTTGGGCCTCTTATATGATCGACACAGCGTGCCAAGTCAACAACTTGTCTCGCTTCAGGGATCGCACTCAACAATACTATACGTACGTTAGGTTCCGGAGAGCCTTGATCTCACTATCAACCTCGTTGGATATGCAGTCCCTCGCATAATGACATCTCTGCATCCCTTCCGTCCGAACTTGATGCGATCACAAGTGGAATAGAATGCCAAGGGATGAGTACCTTTTCGACCAGTCTCGGCAAAAGTAGGACGAAAATGAGAGCTTGGAAACGATAAACATATTCCTGATGACATTGTCTGCGCGGCTCGTTCAAAACAAGTTCAAGGCTCGGGTGATTGGATGTCCAAAGTACACTCCACACGGTGATCACATGATTTGATCGCGTGAAAAAGCCAGAGTCATTCTTCGCCCTCAGCCATGTCCGTCGCGCGCATATTCCGCAAACCACCCAGAATACGCCGTGCCCTGCGCACAGACGACCGCGGTCTCCCCATCCCCCACGTCCAGATCACCCTACACGACACCGCGTCATGTCGTCTCCGCGATCACTACCACACCACCCTCCAGGACAACCTCATGTACATGTCCTACACCCACGAGTCCGGTCCACGTCCACCACCCCGCGAGGTCCGCCTCAGATTCGACCCCAACGACCCCTACTCCAAAAACCGTCTCAACACCCCCGTCGGCGGTGACCGCCTCGGAAAGAAACCCGCCCCGCCCACCACCGCAGGAAACGTCGTCAAACTCGACAGAATTGTCCTCCACACCATGATGAAGGATGCCATCTCCAACCGCAGCGTCCTTCTCAACGCTATCGCGTCCTTTAGGGCAATCTCGGGCGAGACAGACCACGGTGGGGGGCGTCACTCCGCTGCTGGCGTGCAAATCGTCAAGGGGAAGAAATCCGTCAGCGGTTGGGTCCGCCCCGGTCTCCCACTTGGCGTCAAGGTGGAGCTCAAGGGCCCACAGATGTACAACTTCATCGCCACGCTCTCAGAGTTCGTTTTGCCTCGCTTGCGCGAGTTCCCTGGCATCGTATTGCCCCCCTCCTCCAGCAACATGCAGACCCCCAGCGGTGTCGCCGGCGTCGTCTCATTTGGTCTTCCTCCAGAGGCGCTTGGCTTGTTCCCCCAGATCGAGGTCAACCTTGAGGCTTACCCAAAAACTCATGGGATGCACATACATTTCATCACCAATGCCGAAGGCCAGGGTGCCCAGAACAAAGCGAGAGCTCTTGTCTCGGGTTTCCAGATTCCATTCTCTCGCAAGTAGACACATCCCCTTGCATCCCTCATTTGCCATTTAATTTCCTACGTGGTATTAATGATTAGTGAAACTCCTCTACTGTACGTGCAAGTGAGAGTGCTGCGTTATTGTGAACATGGTTAAATAGACAAAGCTAAACGACGATAACGAGTGAAATGGAAAACAAGCTGCCAAACTTGATCATGGATCAAATGTACATATTGTGTTGTGGATTCATCGACGGGCGCTGGGCTGCCATGCTATGTCACCGAGCCGAAGCCGGGACGAGTGTGACCGCTCGATCCCAAACCGTGTCGTGGCGCCGATGCCTCCCGACGAACCAAGTAACGCCGACGTCTCAGAGGCAGTCCTTCGCGCCTTCTTGGGAGCAATGATCGAGCTGTTCTTCGGCGTATCCGGTCCTTTCAACCCAGATTTGCTGGGGAGTGGCTTTAGCGCAGGCGCAAGGGCGGGCAGTATTTCCCTCGCCAGCTCCCGAACGAGCACAGCGCCGTCCTCCTTGCTCAACTTGGTCACAATTTCGTGCAGCCCGTATCTCTCCACCAGGATCGCGCGGTTTGGATGTACGTCGCACACGGTCCTCAGGATACGCAACAGGTTCAGTCGGACGACAGCACGACTGTGCGACAGTCTGTCGATGATGCGTTTGAAAAAGGACGATTTGGCGAGCCCGATGGTGAGTGGGTTGGAGATACGACAGATCTTGAGAAGCGGATCAAGCAGGTTCTCGAATGAGTTGGCTTTGGCGGAGACGAAACACTTGAGCAGAGCATCAAGCGATTCCGGTTTGACGAGTTGATCCTCGATCTTGGCAGTTTCGTCTTGTAGCCTACAAAAGTAGTCAATAGTGAGCCAGGTGACCCACAGAACAAACCAACCACGACAAAACCGCCTCCAATGCGCTGACTTGAAAGTAAGGATCTTCCAAGAGTTTCAAGTACAGGAAAAGCCCATTATGTTGCCAAAGCAAGTTCCGACAACTCTTTCCAGCGCTTGCAAGATCACAAAGAATAGGCAGGGCAAATTGTTTCAAGGGCGAGCTGGTCTCGATAACACGCTTGAGGCACGGAATTATGCCTGCTTGAGCAGCTTCTTCTTGCCGTGATTTGTTCAGTCTACACAGGTTGTAGCATGTTTGGAACACGTGGTTGGAAACTTCCTAGGAGTACAGAATCGGTAGGGGACCCGGACGTCAGAAGAAGAACCTACTGTGCCATGTGGACCAGCTCGGTCCTCATCCAAGAGCTTAACGAGAATTTCGATGGCGTTGGCGTTCTGGAGTACCTCGAGCAGATTTGCGTTCATCGAAAGGTGCTTCACTGCCTTGAGCATCTGAACTAGACAATCTCCCTCGAGTAACTCGCAAGCACGCATCAACCCTATATATCATATTTCAGCTTCACATGGAATGAAGAACTTTGGAGCTTACGGCGGATGATCTTCCTTGTTCCCATTGCATTTCGCACATGAATATCGCTCTGTGTCACCTGCGAAAATACCAACAAGATTTGTATGATCTTGTGCTTCATCTCAACGGCGGTCTCGCTCTGGTTGCCCATCACGTTTAACAGTGCTGAGGACAGAGGGTCCAGCAGCCCCTCCCTCATAAACATACGGCAAAAATCATTCTTGGTCGTCGGGCTTTGTAGCTCAAAGACACTTCCGATGCCATCGAGAGCGTCCACAATAAGCTCGCTTTGCTCCGTGTAGTCTTCGTCAAGGAGGTCGACGAGAACTTTGAGCCCACGGCATCTGTGCACGGCGAGGTGAATGATGATCATGAGAGACCGGATGTACTTACGAAATGAACATCTGAAGGGTCAAGGCTGATGTATGGCAGAGCAACCGGATGAAATTCGACGCCTCAGTCCTGCACTCGGAGGGATACTTCTTGGAAGTGAAACCTATCCATCGTAAGCTGTAGACATGGAAAGGCTGCTTGTGAAATTTACCCATCATCACAGGAATTCCACCAATAAGACAAAAGCTTTCCAACACACCAAGGTCGCCGGTGACGAGCTACCAAAAGTCCAGGTCAGTTGGGATGGTCCCCTGATATGGATGCCGTACCAGATTAATTATACGAAGCAGCTTCATCAACACATCCCGAGAGCATTTCCCTTCCAACACCTCTAAAATTGCTAGCATACCATGGGAAGAGACGAGCTGAAACAACATTTCTGGATTCTCCGTCATGATGGTGATCTATGAAATGGTCGATCAACGGGAGTGTACGCCCGCACACGTTCAGTACTTACCAGTTGATCGCAAGCATCCCGAAGCTGGAAGTCAGGTGCCGAGGGCGTGAGCTCGTCAATTAATTGATTCACCATGCTGCACAAGCGAGCATGTTTGTCTCGTTGTAAATTAGTTTCAAGATCGTCTTCTGCGAAACCTTCGTCGATCTGGACTGGATGATGAGATCAAAAAAGTCAGAGCGCAGTGATATGTCATACCTCGGCAAAAGGATCATCTTCGTCGTCCTCATCCCCTAGCTAGTTCATGGTTAACAAATTTGACAAGCGAAGCAAGCGCCTTGCAGTGAACATACCCAGGACTTGTTGGAGTATCGAGTATTGAGTTGCAGGGTTTGCATAGGCTGTTCGAGGGCTGGTTCAACCGTCAGTCTGAGAGTATTCGAATGTCGCTGGGCGGAAAAATTCAGCTCACTGGTGCCGTTGACTTTGCCAAACACGTCATCATAGTCCTCTTCGTCCTCTTCTGCATATTTGTGGAATTCATGCGAGCTTGTAACTCGCTTGGATTCCGACCGCCCAAAGGATCCAGAGCTACTCGATCCGGAGCCAACAAAAGATGACGACCGTGAGTGCGAGCGAATTGAACCAGATGGTGGACCATTCGCGCCGGCAGGGCTCAATGAAGGACGCGAGGGCTTGCGTGAAAGGCTAGGAAGCGGAGCTGACATCGGACCGGGAGAATTGGGTGCGATACCGAGGGTTTTGATGTCATCCGGATGAAATAGACCTCGGCGTACAGAATTCTTCATCTACAGTCGATATGATGTCGCATCGAGAGTGGACCAGTAAAGGCAGTTGGAACTAACCTTGAAATCGGCAACCTTCTCCTGCAAGACGATGTCGTCTTCCTCCGATGCAAGGTCTGAATAGTCCTCCACAATCGGAATGATGTCCGCTGCAGGGGCTTTCGCTAGTGGGATTGTGCCTGGACCAGCTGGACTACGATTTGGTCGTATCGTCTGAGCATTATCGTCAACTTCTGGTTTATCATCTTCCAAGGCCGACTTCTCCAACGCTGCGTGTGGACAGTTTAGTTGACGAGGAGAAGGGAGAAGGGACATGGATCAAATACCTTGCAATTTTGAGAATGATGGGCCGTCCTCAAAATCATCATCCCAGTTATCAGTCTGCTCCTCGGGTTGCTGAAGGACAAATGCCAATGGTTCTCGAATTTTCTCTACCAGACCGACAGGCGCTGATGGTTTTCCCGGAGCAGGCGGTGGTGCTTTGAGAGCCATTGGTGCTGATATTGATTGCTGCAGCCCAAGGACAGAGTGTTGGAATAAGTTAACGCTGGTTTTATTGTGTAGTGGACGCGTAGGCGATGGAGGAGGACAATCACCGGCACCGGCACGGCCACCGTGCTTTGACGGACGTGTTGGGGCTAGATATCATCAGACTATTTTGGTTGCATGGTAGATGGAGGAAAAATACATTTCAATGCCTCGTTCCACTCTTGCACCTTGAGAACAGCTTCATCATAGTTAAAATTACTCAGAGGTCGCTTCTGGGCACCAGATGACGCTTGAGAGTTGTTACTTCCAGGATGTCCATCCTTTCCGGTAGATAAATCCATCTGCTTCTTCGCCGCTACCATCCATGGGTGTCGCAAGAGCTTCTTCGCTGATATTCGTAGATTGCTGTCCTTCTGGAAACAATGAAGAAGAAAGTCCTTGACGATGGGAGAGGCCCCCTCTGGTATTGGAGGACAATCATCTTGTACGATCCTGAAGAGGGCTGGCATAGGATCGAGGAAATGATACGGTGGTTTGCCTTCTAGAAGCTCGATGACGACACAACCAACACTCCTAGGGTAAGAGCATGAGAGAACGGGAGGCATGTGAGCCCTTCAACGTACCAAATATCGGAGGCCGTAGTTGCACCGGATTGCTCGATGACCTCTGGTGCCACTAATAACAACATAATGTCAACACGCTGTGAATGAGACGAAGGCATTACCTACTCCAGTATGGGCTGCCAACGACAGCATCGTCGCTAACTGCGCCGGTCGTGGTGGAACTGGCAACCCCAAAATCTGCAAGCTTGACACATCCGTCCTTATTCGTTAATATATTCGCGCCCTTGATGTCCCGATGAATAACACCCTGATCATGGAGGTATACGAGGCCCTCGAGTACTTGACGAATGTAAACAGCGACGAGATTCTCGGGGAACTTTCCAAATCGTTTGCATATATTGTGTAAGGAACCATTTTCGCAAAATCTACCATGGGGTCAACTAAGAGCGGATCCATACGTAGCAAACGTACTCAAGGATGATGTACAAGTACTCTCGCGTCTTGACAAAACCTTTGTATTTGACGATATTGGGATGCTGGATTTGATTAGCTACGGGACGGCAGGCGTGCGAGAAGGTACCATACGTAGAGATTCTTGAGCAAGTCAATCTCCGACTATAGGAAAAGATGAGGAAAGGGTAGAAGCCTCCATCTGAAGAAGAAAAGGTACCATAATCTGCCCGAGTTCGCCTTTGGGTATGTTACTTAGTTGGATCTCCTTGACGGCGACAGTTTCACCAGTGGCCCAATTAAGTGCACCTACGTTCACGGTCATCTATCTCTGTTCGTCGTGTAGGGGAAAGCGCTCACGGTATACCTGACCGAACGCGCCTTTGCCAAGAGAATCCCCGAGTTGCTGGAAGGTCAGATGTCAACGACGCACTTTGGGGTCGAAACGATCGGGGACTGACATAGTCATTGAGTAGCTTTGAAGCACCAGGGTGCGATGGGGAAGATGCCATGGCTGTGGGTATGGGACGAGGCAGGAGTGCGATGGCTGGACTTTAAAGCTGGACTAGAGAGAGAGAGAGGACGGGTGGGAATGCTTCGAGGTCGCGTCCTGCGCTGACAAGCCCAAGTCAAAGCACCTCCACACCCGGACCCATTTGGAACACTCGGTCAAACATACATCCACCACCCATCCACGTGATCGCGCTAGCCTTGAACCACACCAAGGTCGATTTAGCAACCACTAGCAATACACTACATTACATTCCACTGATACATACTACGAGACCGGGTCTTGTTTTTCCACTCCCAGAAACAACGCTACATGGCCTCGACGTCCTCTTCGACCCCGCGTCGTTGGAATTTTGGCGCCTCCTCCCCAACTAGACTTGCCACAGCAGGAGTCGTTGCCCCTGGTGTCAGGCTGAAAGAACAAATCGTACTGAGCCGTACGTGCTCAAAATATGAGGCAGGTCCTCTGCGAAAAGTAATGCTGCGCAAGGTTGATTCTGCGGCGTTTGCCCGTGAACGGGTACCCGCACGCCAAGCTCGGGTTTTCCCCGGTGCCCATTCGCTAGAACCCACGAAGATGGTGGTTTCTAATGCCTGCTTCTTCAGATTGAGTGTAATACGCGACATCATAGCCACCTGAAGTCGGGTTGGAAATAAATCTGGCACAACTGCACGGGGTCACATACTGTGAGTCTGAAACCAACAGGCACTGGTCACGACCAGAATCTAATGTGATTGGACGTAATGCCATGCACTCACAGTAATTCAAGCCTGTAGGAAAGCAGAAAAAAGCGCTCGAGCTAATGGCAATCTTCAAAAGGGGGTAGGCTCACTGCGCCGTGATGTTTTTCAGACCATCTTCTGCTTGCACAATCATGATTGTTAGAACAATGTTTACCATACAGATCAAACTAGAAGTCAACCATGGTGTCAGCCACTTGAGCAAACGTCAATGGAATGGTTTTCACCTGTAGTATAATATTCCGTCAGACAACAACGTCCGGACTAGGTGACCTGCCCTGCACTTTGTCTTGTACAGTACCAGTGCAAAGATGCAACTGTCGTAGACGAGAGGTAGCCATCCAGAAGCTGAGGCAATGTAACTTCTGGTCCAGAATCAGCCAAGAGCGCGTGCCTCGAGTGACCATCAAGGGCACTTACAAGGAAGCCTTAAAGATCATTGTGCATGCTGTGACAAACCGTCGAGAAAGTAATTAGTTCTTGCACTACAAAGTGACAAAACCACAGACAGTGCAGGGTTGGTGCGTGCTGGACCGCTGTGATCGAATCAGAACGTGCTCGAGGAATAGCGAAAACATCGGACCTTCCCCGTATACGAGCAGCCAAGCGTTTACTCCGAGCCATGCGAGAAACAAAAGAATAATACCCCAGATTACTGTCTTCGTTCGGTAGTAAAGAGCACGAATTCTTGAACACCCTGGCGTAAGCAAGTAGCAGAGGGCACCTTAGCAACAATCTCACCGGAGAAACATCATCAACCCGGCTATCTGTGTGCCTATAACAGTCATGGCCCCCTCATACCGCACGAAATGTTGACAACTATTCATGTGCGTAATGAATTGCAATTCATAAGAGATAAATGAGTGCCGAACGTCTACAACAAGTGGCCTGTGAGTTGATAAGTTGCCGTGAAAACGCCGTTGCCAGACTTACTTCAGTTCCCCAGGCGGGAAGTATGAAAGCTGAACCCGTGTCTCAGTCATGTCCAACATTAGGATGGATACACCTCACCGACGAGGTTCACGATGAACCCAAGGGGAGTAAGATACCTGTTCTGCTTTGCCGATGAGATGCCCAACGTATGATAGTCCGTTTCCCACTCACAACCAAGAACAGGTATCCCACTGCATGGATAATGTCAAGGATTGATTCAGAGGGTTGGTGTCCACTCACAGAGTCCCTTGTCACGTTTCCATACGAGTTCAACCTGTGGAGACCTAGTTAGCCTAAGGTATGGAACATATAACCTTTCCGAGACCACTTACTTCGTCGTCGAATGTCAAGAGGTGATCCCAAACGAGTATTGTAAATCCACCAAAAGCCACCATCTTTCAATCTTCAGTTCAAAGTAACAATCCCGGATGTACTACATACAACTGTGTTATGCCTAAATAATGTTAAGAGATGTGAACACAACCGCAAGCATAAACGACTTGAGATTGTACGAACGTATCGAGGAAATCCTCTTCAAAGGTCATCCCGTTAATCAAAGGTTGAGACATGGGCAGAAAAAAGAGGAGGCGACATGATGTTGTGTGGATGAGGACAGTCTGATATACGACTTGTGTATGACGGAAATGTGATCCGACGGATAGCACATCAACATTCAACAACCGCAGGCCCAACACCAGCCAAGACCTCAGAGCAATAGCTGTGCATGGCAATCACTGACAGGTGACAATGTGGCAAGCAAGGCACCAGCCACCCAGCCACCATCAAGAACGGGTTTGGCCGAGATTTATTTCAAATTGTCCGAGAGGGACGATGCCATGTACGGATGAGGAATTTAGAAATAAAGACAAAACTGTAAATGCGCCATGTCCATGACCATGTTCCAGCAGAATATGAAAGGCGGTGACTCAACCATGTACCTGACAAAGTGCAAACCATCACTATGGCAACAAGATCTGGAGAAAAACAGGTAGATTCAGTACGGCGGCGAAATGCATGAATCCACGACTCACCGCTATGAGCACAAGGGCCACTACAAACATGATGATGAGCATCAAACACGCAGCACGACGACCAGCCTTTCGCTGATGCTCGGATGCAGTAGAAAGTTCTTCAGCAGCACCCCGAGTGTCAGAGGCTATCGAATAGATATTCGACTCGATGTTATCTAGAATTTCAACAGTTTTCAGCAAGGCGAGATCAAAATGCGGTGGGCACACGCACCAAGCATGCCACCCTGTTGATTCACTAGTGTACCAAGGTCGCGGAATATTTCCGACAATTCGTGAATGCCCGTCTCAATCTCCTGAATCTCAACTTCTCGTTCCCGAATCAATGATTCTTGGTAAGCGAGTTCATGGGGGGACAACTGAGATTGAAGTAGCTGTGCCTGTTGCTGCTGTGGAGTGGGACGGGATTCACTTGACAAAGTTAGAGGGACAACACAACCTGAGCGGAACCCCTTACGAAAGATGGGAGCGATCGTCTTCTACCGCGAGCCTCACACCCTCTACTACTGTTCGCTGTCGCTCTGCGCTAAACTGTTGTGCTCGCTGGAATGCCACGAGGGACAATTGGAGATCGTGCGAGGTCTTCTGTAGTGAGGTCTTGTGATGGGACTGAAGGATGAACTAAGTCCAAATGCGAAAATTAATCGCCACACATCGACTTACACTCGCGGCGGGTATAGAGGAAAGCTTCTTCAAGTCCTCCGACCCACGTTTAGCCATAGCTCTCGTTGTTTCCGTGAGGTCATGACTGCCGTGTAATTACTGAGGATATCTCGACGGACAATTCAAAATTAACGTACAGCTGTTTACGAAGGGAAGAAGAGTCCTTTGTAGTGCCAAGTTGGTCCACCAATTTCAAAATTCCCTGAACATTGCTATTGATCTTGAACACCTGAAGGGACAACGAGGATTGCAGGGACAGGAAGGTGGAGTCTTCTCGCGACTGGGAGGTAATGCTACTCGGCTGAGCTGGACGAGATTGGCCAGTCTCGATATCTTGAAAACTCATGATGAAGGATGTTGACGTGAACTGGCCGCAGCTGGCTCTCCGCAAGGTAGGTCATGTGATTCGAGTTGAGCCGAATTCTGACCAAATTTTTTGAGTTTAGATTTAGAGCTAGTTCGGTATCCTCAGAGTGTTGTTAGCCGGTACCGCTAGAAAGCTAGCCGGGTTAACAGCACAGCCGCTATATCGGCTAGAGCGAGCTCGACGCACGCCTCGGAACAATCTCCGCCAGACTGGGTCTGAAACTCGTAATCATCCGATCATTGAATCAGTTCGGAAGCCTGCGTGAGTCACAGTGTTATGATTACCCTTCGACCTGAGCAGCGACAGCGCATTGTCCAGTATATGGTGCTGCTCCTCAGCATCATCCTTTGTGCTGTGAGCAGTGCAACAGAAGCTGTGTCCCTCCCTACTCGCAAAGAACCAGAACCATATTTCTGTCCTTTCTGGCGAAGGATGGGTCCTGGAATTGCTCACAGGCCACCCAGAGTGCATCCACAACGAGCTTGGAATGCATGTGAATGTTTTCGACCACCTCATATCGACTCTGAGAAGCTATGGCCACAGCAACTCAAGGTCCATTTCATTAGAAGAACAGCTCACTATCTTCCTCTACACATATGTCACAGGTCTTCCTGTGAGGCATGTTGGGGAGTGATTCCAGCGATCGAATGATACAATATCATGGTAGATTGCACAACACATAATGGTTGCACTCAACTAACGTTTTTCACAGATACTTCCGAAAAATGGTCGCTGTATTCTCCTCAGCGCCATTTTATGCAACATATCTGACTCCTCTTGACGATCCCAATACAAGCTCACGAAAGATGCGGTCCAACGCAAAGTTTTGGCCATATTTCAAGGATGCCATAGGTGCTATTGATGGTACTCACATCCCGGTGGTCCCTCCTGGTCACGTGGCCGCTGCCTTTCGAAACCACAAGGGGTTCCTATCACAAAACTGTCTTTTCATCTGTAATTTTGATCTTTTCTTCAATTACACACTCACAGGGTGGGAGGGATCGGCTTCGGACTCTAGAGTGTATGACAATGCACTTTCGCGTGATCTCAACATCCCAGAGGGCAAGTACTTGCTGGCCGATCTCGGCTATCCTTCCAGGCCAACGTTACTTGTTCCGTATTGCGGTACATGGTACCATCTGGCTGAATGGGGTCGGGCGAATGTGCG
>JBBPNN010000038.1:0-74553 GCA_038090935.1 Hortiboletus campestris
TTTTGGATCTGCTGGCTGTGGTGGGTCTGCATGTGGAGGTGGCGGTGGCAGTGGCGGCGGGGGTGGATGTGGGGGTGGGGGTGGGGGTGGATGTGGTGGAGGAAGTTGATCAAATACTGGAAAACATTCAGATAACCTTGTATCAACCATATTATCTCATTATTACAATTCATCTTGTGTCTGGGATTTGTTTGTCCTTTTGTCAGTACATCTAGACACGGCATAAGGTTGAGCTTTGACCTACCAGTATCCATTTGAACAAGGCAGGTCCATCATGCCACTCCTTTGATTATTGCCTCCCTGAACCTCAACCCTAGATCCCATCCTAGGGTTAGGGCCCTCGCATTTTGGCCACTGCACACAGCATTTCGTGAGGACTTGCACTTGCCAGTTGTCCCCAGCCATTCACGCGTGCACCTTGAGCAGTATAAACACACCAGCTGGTTGCGATTACACGGGGGGAGTACCCTCCGATCAACGAGTAGAACTAGAAAGCGAGAGGACACACAAAACCAGTTCAACATTAGAGACCCTAGAGGAATGATACGATAACGACGGAAATTACACCAATATACCCCCAAGTGTTCGCCTCAGGAAGAGACGTCCAAGAACGAGACAGTCGCATTAAGTTTGCAAGAAAGCGTTCTGGCGCTCAAAGCAAGGTTTTCCAACCAGCGTCGCGACATTTTTTCACCAAGCGTTTCACTTCCTGAGAGCGCGCGCGCGTTGTTACGAGAAGGGTGTCTGGCATGTCAACGATAACCAGATCGTCGACTCCGAGACAGGCGATCAACCGTCCAGACCCAGGGACAACAATCCCACCAGCAACCTGCTCGGTGAGAACTAGGGAGAAACGGTATTGACGGCGATATCGATATCAAATATGAAACGAAACACGCACCGAAACTACTATCACCAAGTACGCGGGGTTGATTAGATTCCGCAGGAAGGAGATCCGCGAGGGAAGAGAAGTCTCCAACATCATCCCAACCTGACAGAAATTGCATCAGAGAAGCATACTTCTGATCCGTCAAAGCCCACGGAACATACCGAAAGTTGCAGGTACCACAGCCACCTTGCCTTCGGCTGCAGCTGGTTCCGCAACAGCGTTATCGATAGCAATTTTCTCGAGAGTAGGCCACACTTCAGCCAACACTACTCGACGTTCTTCTTCGTTCGCCCAGACGCTGGCGATCTTTTGAAGCCCATCGTGTAGATCAGGCTTGTAATCCTTCAGGAGGTCCATGAGCACAGTTGCTCTCGTTACAAACATGCCGGCATTCCATCGATAGTTACCAGTGCCAATGTAGGCAGCAGCGGTGCGGGCGTCTGGTTTTTCCTTGAAGCTCGACACGAGTCTTGCGTTTGGAGCCTGCTTGATACCCACCTTATCACCCAGACGAATGTAACCGAATCCAGTGGATGGGTGTGATGGTGCAATGCCAATAGTGACAAGATAGTCTTTCTTCGCCACCTCCACTGCCTCAGCAACTGCCGAAAGGAACGCATCGTCACCAGAAATCATGTGATCGGCGGCAAAAGATCCGATGATAGCATTTGGGTCTCTCTGTGCAAGGACGGCAGCTGCGAGACCGATGGCTGCCATAGACTCTTTTGGTCCAGGCTCGCACAAGAGGTTGTGAGGAAGGAGGTCCGGTAGCTGTTCGCGGATAGACTTGATGTGACCTGGTCCAGCGACAACCATCGTACGCAGCACCGAAGAAAGGGGTAACAGTCGATCCCATGTGGCTTGAATCAGAGACCTTCCTTTCAAAGTAAGGTCGAGAAGAAACTTTGGGTGTTCCTCTCGGGATAATGGCCAAAGGCGAGTACCAGCCCCCCCAGCGGGAATAACGACGTAAAACCCCGGAATGTCGCGGTGCTGCAAACTTGAGACGGCAGTTACGGCATTGTCTCCGAGCGGTGAAGGAACGACAAATGAAGGGGGAACTGCCGCAAGGGTGGGAATGTTATGAGGAGAAAGGAATGGAGACTTGGCACGGAGTTGAGGACTCCCAGGGATGGGCGTTACGGTGCCAGGTGTAGCAGGGATACGACTTCCGTTGGCGTTGTGGTTCTGCCCGCAAGTCGTTCAGTCGGCAAAATCAGAGTTGCGCTTGCTATGGACGTACATTGAAACCCTCCTTCACTTGTCTCTCGAGACTCGAGTTGGCAAGTCTCAGTTCTGCGCATTCATGGCGAAGTCCGGATATCTCAGCCAATATCTGCCCGAACATGGCCTCTACGCTAAGAGCGTTAGCGGTGGTATCTCCCTGTGCGGGTAAAGAACGAGGAATGTATGACATGGTGGTCTCAGGTCAAGGGTATTCGGGAAAAAAGGGTGAAGGAATGGTGTTGTGCAAACGTGTAAAGGCTATATTACCCCGTTGTGACACCATCCTATTTCGGTAGTCTCTCGGCTCAGACACCGAACAGCCTCTAAAATGATGTAGCCTTATTCAGTGTACCAATCATACTGGCTTGCAACCTTTCCAATAAACTAAACATTTTCTTCAACTTGAAGCAGCAAGCCACAGATGGGACGTGATACTCGTCCACATTCTGAGTTATTACTAACGGACTGCAAAGATCGTGGAAACCCTACAACAACTTCATCAATTCGTGGCCCGCAGCAGGGCAATATGATTGTACTGCTTCAAGCTGTCCATGAGAATAGAGCTATGCACGACTGTCAGCTCGTTGGCGCGTTGCCTAGTCACCGTCGCTCTCAAACTCCACTGCCTGATATTTGCGGGCCTTTTTGTGCGGATTAGCTAGCGACGCTCCTTTTGGCGGACGAGCAGTCGCCGATGGCTCTATTTAAAAGGCACGTGGGGTTAGCAGGCAAGGGAGCGTCGTGCAGACTCCGTAACCTACTCAGCTCCGCCTCGCATGAAGGAGATTTCGCTTTAGCCATTTTCGCTGCCTTGACGTGTGCAAGTTCTGCCTCCAATGACTTAATTTTGTGTTGAGCGGCCTCAGTTGCGGCCTCAGCTTTGGGCGGTGCTGTGGGGTCAGGAACGCGCGCTTTCTGTGGAGGAGAATGTACACTGGCGACTTCAAGAGACGCAAAGCTTTATCCCTTAAATGCCACTGCGAACTGTCAGACGCACCTGATCTAGTGGAAGATGGTCCCGCAGTTACTGCAGTCTGGGCAGAAAACGAGGGTGGGTACAGTCGACACTTGCGAGATTGTGCTTGGAGGGCAATCTTGGTTCAATCAATCGTCATCATTGCTCAGGAATGGGCAGTCATATTCCGTACTGCACTGAGGATGTTTGTCGCATGAGACGCTGCTTCCTTGGCAGACAATTCGACCAGGGGAATGTGTACTGGTTTTTTTGACGTGGGTCCCAATGTGAGCTAGTCGTGATGGTCGTTCAATGAATTTTAAAAATGTGTGGAGATCAAAAGTCGACCAAATTCACATTTATCTTTGCACCTTCCTCAGGTGCCCAGTCGCCGACACATAGCTCACCATTCACAAACGCCTCGGACAGGTTATGAGCGAAACTTTCCAGAACTTGAGAGCTCGGCTTTGATCCCTGTGTGAAAGTGGCCGTCAATGTGTCGGAATGTGTCAATCAAACGTCAGAAATAAACTACTGGACGAACGACAAACTGTGTGATATCTCGGGCTGACCATGATCCGCGCCACCATCTGCCTTCAGGACCCTTCAATCCGACGTATACAGTACAGGAGGACTCGTTCACTGCCGACAGGACGATGAAACGATCAAAACCTTGGTAAATGACCTGAATTAGCTCATCAAGCCCTCCAAAATGAGACAGGACGTCCATTGCCACCGTGATACCGATAGGGCGAGTGCGGGATGAGAAGCAGATGGTAGGAAGCGATGTGAACGACTCGCTACCAGGAGCGATGAAATGTATTGGAGGTGAAACAGACGCTGCACCGCCACTGGGGACCTTCGGCCCGGGCAGCCTCGGTCCGAGGATCTCCTGTTACCTGCCGACCGTATCATGATCGATTACATGTGGGCTTATTTACATACTTTGCGATGCGATTGACCGCTAACCTGCCTCCACTCTCCGCATAATGTTAGATGACAGCGGAGTATCTCACACGCATAGCGGACTCCATCATGACGTTGCTTATATCCCGCGCACGCTCCGAGTCGTCACGAAGAGGCTCATCGACAGAGTAACGCCGTATCTACAATCACCGACCGTCACGATCCCGGAATGGCTGCGGCGGGAGAAATACAAGATCTGTCACGGAGGCAAACCTTTCGGCGGGGATACCATCACCGCAATTGCCAAAAGACTGCAATGCGAGGTCCGACACTTCTTTGTTGAGAACCTTTGAAATTCTCTGTCCGAAACTTGAGCCCCCTGACCGCGTGAGACTCTTCACATCTAAGAAGGGATTGACTCGGAAGACCGCAAACCGGTTACCGGCCAAATGGTTCGATGTTTCACGAGCCAGCGCGACCCCTTGGCGATGTTGGAGTAAGCGTACCGATTTTGTGCCGTCACGTATGAGGAAAGTTAAGTTAGTACCAGTCGTCCTCCGCAGTCGAATTTCACCGGAAATTTTATCTTGTTCATCGACATGAAGATTTGGCTGATTGATGATATGCTCGTTGATGCAGCCTATCGAAGAAAGTATAGCATCACGAGGTCCATTTCCCGCATTTGTTATGACGCGTTAATCCCGCACAGTGTAACTAGAGGGCTGAGCACAGAACAGATAAATTTGCACAATATAGAGTTTGATTGGTAAATAATACTTTCTTACCTTTCGAGTCAACTACACACGAAAATATTGATATCGGTGTTCAAGCTGCATTGACCGGGTTCCAACTGACGGCTCCTGCATTGCCAAGGTCAAGATTATCCAGGAGTGTGATATCCTCTGAACCGAGTGAGAAGTCATATATCTCTGCGTTGGATTTGATCCTGCTAGAAGTAGCCGACTTTGGAAGTGGGACAAATCTGCAAGAACAAGAATAATGGTGTAGAACGATTGAAAATTCCTCCACAGTCATAAATAAAATGAAAAACGCACCCTTTCTGCAAGGACCATCTGAGAAGTATCTGAGCGGGATCTCGTCCGAGCTACATTGATGCGATGAAGTATGAGGGTGTGTGCGGCATGTTGATGATGGTCCAAACCTTCGTTGCAATCGCTTGAATCACAGGATGACCCATCCGCCCGCGCAAAATCGGGCAATACGCTTGCAAAACAATTTCGTGGGCACGACAATAATCCACGATAGGCCGCTGCTGGCATAGAGGGTGCAGCTACGTACAGGTGAAGATTACCTCATTTAATGACGATAAACAATGGAACATGCCTCAATCTGATTTACAGCGGGCATCCGCAAACCCGCACTTTTGATTTCTTCAAGATGCTTGACACCACTAGATCCCAAAATGAATCAGGAGACGGAGAGGTGAATTTTGAGAAACCGACTAGTTCGACACCCCAACTGTCCTGATTTTCCCTGCCTTTTGGGCGGCTAGCAAGGCCCGGTAAGTGGCCAAGCGTCTCTCTGTGCCCGAGAAGGGATCGTGGATCAAAAACAAGTCAATATAATCTTTCGACAGAAGGAAACAAGTGAGTTGCCGAAGACGTGATTAAACCATCGTCTCCCTACCGAAACCAAACCTTGCGAGCGATTCGTCGACACCTTTGAGGGTGCTCTCATAACCATGCGTCCTGCTAATACACTTCGTGGCTTGCATGCGAATGAGGAATAAGCGTCGCGATGAACCCTGCCTTTACATGCACGCAGCGTACTGATGAACACATCGTCTCGATCGAGGCCACTTTCTCTGACGGCTTCACCAACTGCGGCTTCGTTCTTGTACGCTTGGGCTGAATCGACATGCCTACGAGCCATCTGCAGATCAGACCCTAACGCTGTGACCCCGCTGTGCTGCGCATCGATCACAAACCTATAACCGGCTGCAAAGGCTGTTATAACGGACGGTCGTGTGTTGTAATTTTGGTACACGCCAAACCCTAGAAGAGGCATCGTGTGACCTGCATTGGCCGTTGTGCGTCAGTAAGTAGATTGTGGATAGGATTGAACTCTAAATACCTGACGTCAACTGCACTGTTGATTTAATGGTAAGCGACATATTCGTGGAATACGTTGGCTGATTGAGGTAACCGTAAGGGAATCAAGTGAACGGCATCAGCGTCGCTAGAAAACTGTTGCCCAACTTCCGTTTCCTGCAGCCGATGATCAGGTTAGGTTCAGGGGGTCATGTGACCATTTTGGGAAAACACCATGCCCGAGTCCGAACGAGCCATTGTCAAATTGATATGGCAACGTACGCCTTGATGATATCGATAGGACCGGAACATCGGGTTACCGAACGGCCAAGCTTAGTAGACTGTTCTGTCACGTTCCGCAGACTCTGAACCTAGTTACGAAACTCCAGCACTGGTATGGGCGGAACTTGTACCGATTGGTTATTCCACGGCAACTGCATCATGTGGACCAGTGGCGGCGGCCACTTCAAAGGTTGACACTCGCATGGTCGGAAGTCCAACTCAATATAGTGCAGAACATGTGGTTTTACGACAAAGACCTAGATGGGAAAGAGGTGGTGTGGAGCCGCTAAGTATCCACAGGCACAGCTTGGAGACGCGTGGCACGAACAAACCACACTAATCCTCATCCATGTCGCCAAGTCCCATTTCTCTCCGCCTCGCTACCCGTTCCCGCATGACCTTCCTCGCATTGTCCGTCGCAGATGAAAGCTGCCCAGCTTTGGCAAGTCCAACTAACAACGCGTGAACTAGTCCGATGTGGTTGTGACGGCGAACGCTATTTTCAAACTGCCCAAAGGATAGCTGAATGAGCCTGATAGTCAAATCTTAGGACTACCCAACGACGTACAGCCCAACGTTCGCGTTTCGAGTTTTCATTGCTGATCTTCACAAGAACTTGGTTGGCTTCTGTAAGATTTCTCGTTTGCTCCAGGTGTTCTAAATGTGTTTCGAGAGCAGGCAAAGGATCGTCGCGAAGGGCAAGTAAACTAAACTCCAACTAGTAAGAGAAGAAATCAATTCAAGAGTAGTCATATCCACCAGGGAAAGTCGCTTACCGCTCCAGTGGGATAGGTGGCTATCCGGTGTTCGATTACCTCCCTAATTAGGCGGACATTAATCCTTTGCAGGAAACGTTCGACGGCAACGGCCCACCTTGCTTTCGTTAGCCAGCCTTCCCCCGATTCATCATATTCGCCGTGGCGAACAGGATACGGCTTTAATCCATCGAGTTCATAGACACTACCCATGACGGGGACGTAGACAACGAAATGATAAGCATCTTCGGCCTTCTTGGGTAGCCCAAGGCCATCTAACGAGATAGCACTTGGCGGAGAAAGTGCGTTATGAGCTTCGCGTAACCAGTCCGCACTAGTCACCGCCATCCCACACATTTGTGGATCCATTCCCGAAGTAAAACTCATCAGGTCCGCTAGCTTCGTACCAGAAGGGAGTGACGGTATATTCCCTAGCGCATTGATTACTGCGAGGGTTGCACAGGCATTGTTGACCGTTTGGTGTGCAAAGAAGCCGGGGAAGTTGGTGTCATATTCTCCCGCGGTGCTGCTTGGCTCGCTGGCGGTGGAAGGCAGCCATTTGAAGAGGAAAATTAGAGCGTGGAGAGGTTGCAGTGCAGACAGTGCCTCAGGATCGAGCGAGTACAGGTCATCAACGATATACGGAACACTGAGCGTTTTCAGAAGTTCCCTTATTATTGACAACGATGTCAGAATGGTGGCGGTGAGTGAACGAGGTTGAAACGTACGTGAAGACACCGGGATCGGATTCTGTGAGTTCCCAGCCGCTGGAATCTTCATCAGACATGACGGTGGCTGTCAAATTGGTGAAAGTTCTCGACGCGTCATAAGCAGCCTAAACAAGCAAGGGACTTTGTCACCAAAAATCAACATGTCTGACTCTCCTCCTCCGGTCACAGATGCCAGGGCAGCGAATAGAGAAAGGTTTGAGCTAGAGCTCGAATTCGTACAATCTCTCGCAAATCCTTACTATTTGCACTCCCTGGCCCAACAAAACATACTCGATCAACCTGCGTTCGTCAATTACTTGGAATATCTACAGTATTGGCGAGAGAAGGATTATGCTCGTTTCGTACAGTCGGTGTGGCCTGATCCCTTTTTTGACACTGATCCGAATGTTCTTGAAGCTACCCCCATGCTCTGCACCATCTGGAGCTGCTTCAGCATGCTCGCTTTAGGTCGGAGATAAAGAAAGACGAATGGCGAGAGCACCTCAACCAAAAACAGTTTGATCACTGGCGAACGTGGCAAGTTCACCGCTCTGCTTGTACCCTCAAATATCTCATGGATTCCATGCCCAGGCGAAATTATCCTACCGCATCTATTCCTCCCGAGGCACCACATGCACAGGAACCCGAGAAGCATGTTGCATAATACCACCGCTGATAAACTTCTGGAGGGTGCTCGTGGGTTGCTGGTCTGAACGGGCATCATTAGGCCGGATGAACAGAGACCACGGCTCATCATGCCATCCACAAAGATGACCATCTATATCAATGAGTCAACAGAAAGTAGGATCCAAGTAGTACATGTGTAGTTCATTCAATGGGCAGCTTCAATTATCTTTTTCACACGCTGTGTACCATGCACTCTCTCCTTTTGGGACATGCTTGACGTTAGCCATGGCCAACCTGTCCAGCGCTCATCGAGAGTCTTCTGAACACGAACCAATACTGCCCAACGCGGAACAAATTACAGGGGCTGATGGTGAAGATACTACTCTCGACAGCGAAGGCGATTCAGACGTCCATATCGCGTCCCATGCAGAGAAGAAAAGTCTTTGGTGGAGAAGTGCACTCACCAACGCTTTCTTCATCTTGACATGGTACGATTGCACCTACCATTCTGTTTTTGCTGGAACCACTGAGCACTTCCCTCCAGGTTTCTTTTTGCGACAGTTCTCTCCGTGTATAACAAATGGCTGTTTTCTCCGGACTACTTCAATTTCCCTTACCCGTTATTCGTAACTGCTGTCCATATGTTCATCCAGTTTTTACTGGCTGCTTTGCTTAGATACACTTTCTCCAGAAGTTTTGTTTCTGATAGAAGGCCCACACTACGTAGTTACAGGTGAGTGAGTCTGGACGCGAACAACGCAAAGGTGATACTATTTTTGCAGCATCAAGGCTGCCCCTCCTGCGGTGGCAACTGGCCTTGATATCGGCCTGTCTAATGTTTCTCTAAAGAGCATTACACTATCCTTCTATAGTGAGTAATCTTGGGGGACACGCAGCACGAATGGTCGGCTGACATCTGATTCCTATAGCCATGTGCAAGTCCTCCTCGCTAATATTCGTCCTGTTGTTTGCGTTTCTCTTCCGACTGGAATCATTCTCCATGCGTTTGGTCGTCGTGATCCTAATCATTTTCGCGGGAGTGCTGTTAATGGTCGCCTCGGAAACTGCATTCGTCTTGCCTGGATTCTTGATGGTCATCTTCGCGAGCGTTTGCAGTGGCCTTCGCTGGAGTCTTACCCAAGTCGCGATGCAGGACAAATCCATGGGACTCGATAACCCGCCGTCTACAATATTTTGGTTATCACCAGCTACCGCTGTTTCGATAGCTGTGGTGAGCATCGCCTGGGAAGGGTGGATCAAAGTGTTCTCGACCCCTTTCTTTGCTACTGTGGCTTCTACAGTGAATACACTCCTTATGTTTATCGCTCCGGGAATCCTCGCCTTCTGCATGGTCATGAGCGAGTACTAGTACGTTCGAGCGACCATGTTCATCCTCGTGCACCCCATAAAGCTGATATGTTCTTGTGCAAGCATCATTCAACGCGCTGGCGTTCTCCCAATGTCCATAGCAGGGATAGCCAAAGAAGTCTCGACCATCACGATATCTGCCTGGTTCTTCGGGGACGAATTGACGCCTGTTAATATCACAGGTGTCGCCGTCACTGTTTGTGGTCTGTCTTCGTTCTCTGTCTAGTGCATTGGCTAACATGGTGGTGATAGGTATTGCACTCTTTACATATCACAAATATCGCATGACCGTCGATTCCAATGTCGCCCTCGATGAACATGGTAATGTGATACAACTCAGTGGCGAAAATCTGAGTGGCGAAGGGCCGTATGACCATGATGTAGAATTGATTGCAAGCTCATACGATTCTAGACCTATACATTCATCTGTGAGTTGGTTAAAAACAAAGTGGTGTGTGTCCGGTTACTGAAGCGAGTGCCACAAAGATCCAGGAAAACAGTAACAGTGATGCTCATCGGTACCTTCTCTTCTCTGGCGAAGGGCTTGACGAAGGAGAGGAAGATGCCGAAGAAATTCGGAGTTTGAGGAGTTCTAAGCTGAATTGGGGCGGCGAAAGGAACTAGATGGATTATCACTAGTTTGACTCTGACTACATTATTACCCTGGTGAGTAGAGTTTCCAGTGTTTTGGCTGTGTCGAATTCACATATTTTCGACTAGTTAGTCTTTGTAGCATCATTCTAACTCGCGTGATCCTAAGTGAGCCGGGCTGGACTGGAACTATGTGGGGTGCGCGACCTAAATACTACCGGATGTACCGTGCCATTGATCCGGAATTTAAATGTTGTTGCTGACGGATTGGTCCCGTCAACAACGGAAGTACTCGGCAATCGAACCGCTGCGCGTTGAACAGTTCAAGTTTATTATACAGTTTTTGCTGCGGATGCGAGGCTTGAGTGAGCTCAAGTGATGGGGTCGGCGTGTGTTGCCGGATGTGCCATCAATTTAGTCACAAGGCACAGCCAATTGGTTGCCCGGACACTGGAGAGAGTGTGAAAACCAGTGACATTTGGGAACGTTGGAAGCTTCCACAGTTGGGAGTCTGGCCTGAGCTTGGATCAGAGCTGCGGATTCCCATAGGTAGCCAGCGCAACTCGTCGCCCAAAAAATCAAGGCGGCACAGGATTACCTATCTGGTCACGATCAGCGGATGTTTGACGTGTTGAGGAACTCATCTCAGTGAGCATGATCGTACTACGGCGTCTTGGGACTCATCAGGGATTCGTAGATCTGCTCGCATGCACCTGAGTGGGCTCGGTGAAGCGTTGCAGGTGTTGATTGCCAATCCCTTACGGCACCTTCGGCCTGAAACAAATGCAGATATTCACGCGATATCCTGGCATTGACTAATCCCCGGCGGCCAGTTACTCGATTTGTTTTACTGATCAGAAATTGATCAATGGCACTGCTACTGGTGTGTCCTGTTGAGTAAGTGCTATCTGCGGCGTGCACCTGATCGCTTAAGAGGTTTTCCAGGTCACAGGTGAGAACCATTTAGACGATACTCGAGATTCGCGGATCTGGTATCTGAGTCAACGCTTATTGGCACATTTCGGCGACATGAGCTAAGATGCCTCGAGGTACCTATATAGAGCGGATATAAACAGTTCTATACCTTCGTCATCGAATCATTCCCCATCTTCCTCGAATAATGGAGGGCTTCCAGTTTATCATCGAGTCTCCTCAGGAATCTCAAAGCCACAAAAAACGTCCTCGACTCGTTACGTCCTGCGATAATTGGTAGGTGCCTTGCGCTGTGGTACAGTTCGTAACCTTGACTGTTCCCTTTCAGTCGCTTAAAAAAGATCAAGTGTCTTCAACCTAGTCCGGAGTCCCAGTGCGACGCATGCAGAGTCGCAAAGATCCCATGTAGATTCCAAGATCGAGAGCGTTACTTTGCCGAACGCAGTCGAGCCATCGCCGGACCCAGCCTCACTCGCTCATCTGGCAGAGCTGGATACACAACTCACGATAGTCCCAGCAGGTCTGGGAGTGTTGTTCCAGAGCTTCCTGCCCCAAGTGCTCCTCCAGTGCCATCACTACCAATGCAACGCTCCTCATCATACTCGCCACCACAGCCGACGGGATACAATAACGAGAGCCATGCGCGCCACCAATCTTTCCCCCTCGACCACACCAAGAGTTCAGGATCTCAGAATGGTCACCGTACCACTCAATTGGGTTCCGGGCATTCGTACGGAAGACAAACTGGACAATCGCTACACTACAGGTCGCCTCTACTTTTCGAACCAGGACACCCATCGTCTCCCCAGCGGGCCTGGATGCAACAGTTCATACAATTATTCATTAGCAACATGGGCGGGCAGTGCCAATTCCTCAGCTACGATGACATATACGATATGTTTCGACGTCAATCGCTGTCTCCGCTACTTTCGAATTGCATAGCTGCTCTGGGTGCAAGGTGACGTACCTGGCATGTACTATACAGCTCGCACTTCATGTCCTTCCAGGTTTTCCGATATCCCTGAAGTTGTTTCAAGAGGTCCTCAAGTTGTCGCTGAGACTTACTCTGATATGGCCAAAGTGAGTCCGTTCTCGCTTGAGAGTTGCCCGCCCCAACCGGTGTATTTCAGGAACAACTATCGGCGGCGCTTCAACACCCTTCTGCTGAGACCCTCCAAGCAACGATCCTCATCGCGTGGGCAGAGTACAAAAGTGGTCGCGCGCATGGTACGCTCTTTAATCCGCATTCTCTAGCTGTTGCTGATGTGCGTGTGCGGGACAGGTTTCCGTCAGTATAGCGACGTGCGTATGATCTTGGCCAATATGCGACTCTGTCTGACGGCACTCCCACAGCTTGCTATGCAGACTGCCATGGCGATTGGTTTGTCGGAAGAATCGTCGCTTCAGCTGAGCCCATACGACCCATATCAAAATCGATTACGGATTACATGGTCAAGTCTGAGCCAGTTACGGCTTTACGCGTCCTCGAGTATGCCTTCGCTACGCTCCCACGCTGGCCGTTGCTGATCTGATGTGCTACCCAGTGGCGACGCAAAAGCTCGGCTGACCAACTACTGTCCACATGTTTGTTACAGAATCAATGTCTCCGACGGCAGAGATTGCGACTGTTGAACATCATACCATTCTAGCCTTTTCATCTCTTCGAATCACACGCACAGAGTCTGGGCATCACACTTTTTGCTATGTCTGCAGGATCAAGCAATCCAAGGCACCTGTCATACATGCGCAGCTGTCGAAGCGGTTCTAAAGAGAAAGCACGTATTATATATTTTTATGTTAGAGTGCTTCTTCATTCCGTTATGTATGGACGATTAGTCACCCCCAGGATATTATCTGATAGATATGTAATTACATCGTGTCCGAATATAATACCCGCAGGTTGATGGAGACCAGGCTTGGGGTGCGAGCTATCGGGTGCTTGGCTCGGAAGGGTCTTCCACGTCCAAGAAAGTGCGGTCTTGCAGGAACCGGCCCGGGAAAAAACGCTCCTGCCTCGTGCGTCCTAATATGCTTAGGAACAGGAAGCTAGATCTCGCGCCCAGCCCACGCGGCCTTTAGTTGTAGCCGCAACGTAATATCTGCTTCCGAAAAATCCAACATGAACGAGCAAGGCACCATGGAAGTTTCAAAGCTTCGAGAATTCTACTCCGTGCTAGAGTATTGCCATAGGATGCCCTTTCGACACTGAGTACTGATCTCGCTACCCCTGATTAATTGAACAGACGAGCAGTCTGAGCCTTCCCGGTCATACCTTTTTCCTCGGAGCAAAGAACACTCCGGGGCCTGGGTGTGCCCACTGTGAGGCTGTGCCAGTGGATCCACCCGTTCGGCAACACGAGAAAAGTGGAGCTCAGGCTCTTAGTTCAATTCACCACGTCTCCCGGCGAATTGTTGTTTAGCCTGCAACGGGAGAAGTCACTGGATTGGATTTTATTAGCAATATAAATCCAAGTTTTTTTTACTAATCGGCCGAGGGGGAGTTTGAGTGGCTCGGTCTCAGACGGTGCTTGCGATAACGATAACCATATGTTCAAAGTCCAAGTTGCTCGTAGCCTCGTATGTGGTTCACCCGTAGTCAAAGAGACAAAGATTTTCCATCGATCATCGTTTGATGCATCAGTGATGTGCACAATGAAAGAATGATATTGATAGGGTTTTTCTCAAGGGCAGTCCCATGGGTAAAAGTTTACAGTTGGAGATCTTGCGTACCCACGCGTACTCACATAATGTACAGTAGTAACTCGAGGGATCTCACACCACAGCTTCCTAAACGTGAATATACCAATGACTTGTGTTGATCGACTTTCCAGTCAATGTGTGGATGATACCATCACGCGCCTTACGGACCTCCGGGTGATCGCCGCGAGCTCAGTGCCTGTTCGTAATAGATAATTACCGACAGGAGACTTGAGCGAGTATCTCCTATGATAAGCCCGCTGGTGATGCATGGCCCGAATTAACACTTGACTATCCACACTTTGATCTTCGGCAATGGCGGGGGGCCGGTCGGAGTGCTCGCCTGTCCGTCAGCCTGAGGGGAGGAATGTCGCGCCACCGTCAATTCAAAATGGGTAGTGATGTGGGAGTTATTCAGCACACACTCTGTTCAGCGGTGGGCCGGCTGCTATCGGGAAGTCGTTTGTAGATGGAATGTGGCATCGATCGACATTTGGTCCCGAAGAGGTTGGGGGCCGCATGGAGTACCAGGTACCGCAGGTCACTTTGAATCGCAAGTATAAATATCGAGACGCAGTTCCCAGTAAGTTGCAGACATTACAGTTCCTTGCCGCGTGCTGCAATAACTACCTTCCAAATGGACCAGGTCGGTGCCTGCCACAGCCAACGGAATCTCTTTGGTTCCGTCCCGTCCCATGCGATGAATCATGCGCGGTTCTTGAGCAATCTTGATTGCGGGGTTCGCGTGTGGACCGTCTAATGCAAAATATTCGGGACCGACCTCCGAAAACATACGGGGCTAGGCCAGAGTTATTCTAGAAATGGCCGTCCAAGCACGATCGAGGATTGCTTGAAGCGATGTGTCGACTCGGAATAACATCCGGTGATGCCGGTTCTATCAAGGTTGACTGCCACGTCACAACACCTGCTATAAGCGTTCCATGGGATCAACCTACCGAGAAACCGGATGTGGAAAAAAAGGTATCAGCTCATGACTACCCGCTGATCGCTGGGCAAGAAAGCAAACAAGAAGACAAAACTTTCAAAAGGGTGCGTTCGTACACCGCGTGATCATCATCGGCATCGGGCCGGGAGGGGCGCTTGCGCGATCGTGATGTTTCGACGCGGCCTTCCGGGCGCTCTGGGACCAAACTGCTTTACGCCTAAGCTTGCTCGCAACGATGGAAACCTCTTTTTGCTTGTGCAACCCAGGCACGTTGATTCAAGCAATAGGTAACAACTGAGTAGAAAAGCTAGGCTGGAATTGCGGGTGTAGTTACCATGTGTTGAAACATGGAAGGCACAAAAGACAAGGAAAATCAATACCCTCCGGACCCTGGGATGCGGCCCCACCAAGTGAAACGTAAAATTCCACTTACAGAATCACCGAGTTAAACAGGGCATGATGTCTCACCGGTTTGAAAAAGACTGAATGCCGAACAGCTGAATATCGGTTGAGATATACTTCTGAAAAGACTACTCGGATGAGGGCAACGACTCGCAAGGCGTTGACATTATTTCTCCCACGCATCCCGACTACACACGCTTCAAGCGCTTGGAGCCAAGTCCAAGTCGTCGCAGACTGGTCGCCAGCTTGAGTCTATTTCACCTGTCTCGCCATGTCCATCGCCAACAGTATATAATGAATTATATTTGGGGTTACAACGTATGGTGCACGTTTATCCTATCAAGTTGGCATCAATGGTGTACGAGGTGACTCCTGTGTTTATCTCCGGGTCGGTCTTATCGCTGAAACATTCCCCTACTATATTGACCGGTTGTGGTTGAAGAGAGAGGCCTAGGGACATTAGGGTTTGTATCAGGGTCCTTCGATGTCAAAGGGCATGCCGCCATTATTGCATGCACTGGTTCTTGCGCCCTCATGCTGACGGTACGTCGAGAGGCTGTTGGTCGTACGTCCAACACGCTGGCACTGGCAGGCCGCACTATTTTTCCCCCGTTAATTGTGCCTTCCCTCCTCATCTCACCGGTATGGAGTGTCCGCGTGGAGGTCCGTCGAATCCAATTACAGCGGAGTTTCTCTTTCTCTTTCTCTTTATATGCATGCCACGCATGGCATTCGCTCAAATATTCTTGCAGGCTGTAATTATCTATTGTATCGTGGGGAACTACAGATTTTGAACCCCGTGTTCTTCCTGCCGCATCCCTCTTCTGGGAACACATCTAGTTGTCTGGGGGGCAAGCACTTTATCTGTTCCTAGTGGTGAATACTACAGTGACACCGACCCTCGGCAACACTATCGTCAGGTTTACGTATCTCCATGCTCAAGTTGTCAGGAAACGATGTTCTTATTATTGTGCGTGGTATGTCTTCTTTTCTGCCATGGTCTGATCATCAGACTTAACACGTTGTGATACGGGTCTCAAAGGGAAGCACGCGGAGAGATCCGCAGTCCTCGATTTCATTCGGCTCAGGCGCGTTCTCGTGACGATCAGAAGCAACACCAAGTTAGACTGTCTTGACGACATTCCTTCGTGTGAGTGGTGTATCTTGGTTGAATTATGTCCCACTGCATGATGTGAACCGCGGATGTCTTGTAACAGGTTTGCAGATTGGCAGACGCGCATCCCAGGGCTTTTCGTAATAATCACTGCCCGAGGATGCTTCAGTCGACCAGATGGGCCTTACGATAGGGTTTTATTGCATCTCTCACACACCAGTAAAGCCACAAGCATTCCTTTAACTACAAGCCTTGATATCCGCCGTCCCTGATGTCGCGAGCTCGGGGGCACTCCGGTTCGAGCTCGTTTATTTGAGTAATTTGAAGCTAGTCACCTCCGAAAGCATTTCGCACCATCTCGGCATATTTGAGTACATATCCTCCTCGGGAAAGCAGGCCACCCCACATTCATTCACACATCCCCATTCCGTCTTCACCGCAAAAAAAAAGATAGCCGCCCTGCCCCTACCTCTGCGGCCATGACATATCCGAGAACTAGGGCTGCATACGCGCACTGCGCTTTCCAGGGTGCGTCTGGCATTTTCCCGGATAATTTTCATAACGCCTCAAAGCTTATTCCGGTGAATCAACGTGTTCGACAAATCAAAATGAAACGTTGGACCGTCGACATTTACTAATCAGTTTATCACCTGTCCAAGGCGAAGAGCCAAGAACCCGGTAAGGAACAGTCATAGCCGGTGCCGACCACCTAGGATCATTGTTACCGCCTCAGACGTGACGTCGGTCGATTCCGGGGAAAACGGAGGTTACTTAAGGTTTCAAAGGTGGTAGGCTCTGCGTCGACGCTCACCCTCACAACTCCTTCGTCCGGCCCTACCAGATCCTCACGATCTGAAGAGGGGTGAGAAAACCGGTCTCACGAGTGGCGGAATACGCCTTTTCTTGGCCTTCGTCATCGTCGAAACAGGAACGCTAAACGCAAAATGCCAGAAAAGGCCCGGGAGTACATCCCGAACACGGCGGAAGAGACCGCGTCAGGGGCATGAACGTGTCCCACACACACGCGGCCGCGGTCGCAACAATCGAACAACGTGCGATGGTCCGGCGGGGGTCGGGAGAAGGTCGCGAAGGCGTCTCCCGTCTCGTCTCTCGTGAAGCGCAGCTGGAGACTCGAGACGCGCGCGACGCTGCGACCCGCGGACTTGAGAGGCAGGCTCGCGCGGTGTGCGGTAAAACACGCTCCGTCTGGCTTGGCTATCCAAAGTCGATGTGCATTATCGGTAAGACCTCGCGAGAGACCACCGGGGCCCATCAACATGGGCTTGGGGAGTGGTTGGATTGGCGATACGGTGCGGGTGTGTTATCATCCGCGAAGCCGGGTCCAGGCCTCCCCCGGGTGGTGCCAAGCACCGACGGATTGAACCATCATGATGGGTTCTACCCGAGGATGCTTGGCAAGATTCGAGTACGTGGCTATTACAATAAGTATACCTGGTTATGGCATAGAATTCCGGTCATTTTTCTTTCTCGTCTTTTTGATCCGATGCAATGATCTGTGTCAAAGTGCAAGGCGTGCCGTTCCCGCACAGCACCATGATCCTCAGTGACCGGGTCGCGACTGGCCTTGTGCATGATTCCTTGTTCCCGTGTCCAAGAGCGCGTGCGAGCCTGGATCGGTGGTAGAGTGGCTCGGACATTATGACAAAGTGTTCTAGATCTTCCCAACTTGACCGCGGTGGAGGCCCATGTGGACGGCTTCGAACTGACGCGGATCGCCGGTCAAGGTCGTGGGTGCGATCGACTCAGGGTGATCCCGAGGATGAGAAGTCGGCTAGGTACATGCTCATGTCATCCATTAAACGATTCGAAAACATCCGCACAATTGGTCGGGACTATTGTAAACGTAGTAAGGAGGTGGAAAAAAAATCAAGCGTAAGAAAAAAACGATTAGTATGGACTTGCGTATTGGCTGTCTGACGAGAACCCAAGTTGTGCACGCGCATAGGTCCAAGTGAAGAGTGCAAGTGAAACACTGCAAGACGGTTTCCGAGCCGTGCGCCTTCTACCGCGAAATCCCAACACAAATGTTCACCCAGCCGTCTGCACCTGCTAAACACGCGCCCAGCCAACCCATTTCCGTCTCTGGAGGCGCGGCGATGCCTTGAATCAACGGGTATGCAAGATCAGAACCGGATGATAGTTGAGAGAATAGCAGCGGAAGATGGGTTGATAGGTAGTGCGAGAGCGTGTGCGTGGAACCTAGGTATTTCATTGGCATAGCGCGGGCGCGAGGAGAAAACGTGCTTTGGTTAGAAAAACGATGACAAGTATATAATCAAACTGGGCCCGCGTACCATCCTCTAATATTGGCGGTACGAGGTCTTGCATGACCGGTCCGTCGGGAAGGTATAGTCTAACGGGTACACTTCGGACGTTGTACGCCCCATCGCGATCAGGCGCACTTTGCTGATCGGTGGATGCCGGGCGTGCATGCGACGAACCACCAGGAGGTGGTGGTGGTGAATTCGGTCTCGTAGGTGCCGTTGTGGGTACGATCTTGGACGCGACGCGCCAATAGTCATCAAAGTTGTCTGGAACGGATCAATGCCGTTTATCATTGACAATTATCGCCCAAATCAGTCAGCCAAGCTAGCCCCGAGACGGACACGTTTTAGAGCACAAGGCCCCAGCGACGGGAAAAACTCACGTTCTTTGATGCCCTCCCACATTCCGTCTTGTTCAGCCTTTCGAAGGCTCGTCATGCGTTTCGTGTTTCCCCATCGAATGAAATCTGCTTCTTTGAGTTGGCCCATGAACGCTTGTTTGCAGGAATCGGCCGAGGGGGGTAGGAGGAGTTTTTCGGTCGGCGGCGACGCGAGGTGGAGGATCAGTTTCAACGGCGCGACCGGTACGTTGAGCCCTGAACCAGAGGCAGGCGCAGTAGGTCGTATTGAAGCCGATATAATATGGTTGTCATAGATCAAACCAATCGGCCAATGCCTACATCGTGCGTCACATTAGAGTTACCGTCCACATCCACACCGCCAAAAATCCAACACATGAAGGGCCCCCGTTGACAGGGATGCGCAGACATGATTGGTGAAAAAAAGACGCAACGTACCACTTGAGCAGAGTGCCCTCTTCGCTCTCGAACCACCAATCCTCCTCCTTTAACAGTTTCCCAGCTGCCTCGTCAAAGACGATATCCATCAGGAACCTTCGTAGTTCTGGCATGAGCAAGGGCAGGTAGCTGACCCTCGGTGCCTGGATGTAGTAGCATTCGAGTCCGCGGTCAGAATTTGCCGGGAGTTCTTTGGGATCGACGCGAATTTCGAGCGGGACCGTGCCTTCCCATGAAAGACGTCGGAAAAGGGTGATCGAGGCGGACGCCGCGAACGCTGAACCAGTGTGGTTGCGCGTTGTACCGTACGCGGACATTTGACGAACAACTAAACACCAAGCACAGATTCAAGCATGATCATCACCATTCCACGTGACCAATTTACTACAGAAAGAGCCCATCTAGACATATATTTTTATTAAGGTATGTCCCACCCCCTCAGCGCCATGCACAATCGCACCCACGACACCATCAGGTCTCTCCTTCGTCTCCCTTCACCGCCAAGTACGCCCGGTAAGCGTGTCCACCGCGGTCGATGAAAATGTCCGCATGCGCTCCAGTCGTCACCTCGGAGGCCTGCACAAGGACGATCACGAGCCGAATGATGTCCCGGGGATACTTCCTCAGCACTTCGAGTACATCCATCGAGGACGCCGCATCCGAAGCGAACACGAGCACTGTGTGATGGATCGGGCAGAGCACGTCGAACAGCCTCGTTCCCGTCTCTGCTCCACCAGCAGCCTGAGCCACGACCAACCCCAAACACGTCGCATCCGGTGCCCTGTCCCCCGCCGCCAACACTCCCTCCTCCAATATCCCGTACGCATTCACAGGTTCGGCTTGCGTGAACTCGTCCACCACAATCGGGCTCGACCGACAATTTACACCGAGCATGTTCATCTTCTGTTCGCACTTCATGGCGTTCTCAACCGTTGGCGCTGGGATTACCTTGTTGAGGACCCCGGTGGTGATGTTGAGCATTTCAGCGATGACAGGGAGGCGCTCTGTGGTGTGCGAATCAAGGAGGGTGGCTGGGGAGATACCTTTGTAGACTAGGGAGAGTTTCCAGGCCAGGTTGAACTGCCGAAATGACGCTATCAGCCATGGAGAGTACGCCATTCAGAGGTACATACACTATCTTGGATAGACGAATTTAGACCTTGGGCTCCAGTAGGACTGTGAATGCTGAAAAATAAGGTTAGACAAAGCCTATATAGAAAGCTTGCTCTACATACTGGGCTGCATCTGTGGAAGTTGCGTATTTGTGAGCGAAGGAGAACGATATGTGGTTGTCTCACCCCCGGCAACAAACACTCGGCCACTACCAAACTCGTCCACCATCCTGATGTTGGGCCTGTCTCGAGTCATGTAGGATCCGCGAACTGTCTTTAATATATGGCTTACCGGAACTCTGTCAGACCTTCTAATATCGACTTCATGCCCTGTCAGTTCGGACATGCATTTAACCATCAACTTCTCGTCGGCGATCAGTTGTTTCGGCTCATAGTCTTTCGTAGTGATCAGGAACTGGAATCCATCCGGAGCAATTTCGTCCGTTGGGCGAAGCATAAAACTACTCGAAGATTAGGTACATCGCTGAAAAACATCGGGAGATTGACACTCAATAGTCAGTGGATCTGTCACCAAAATTGTGCCAGTGCTGGATACAGTTTCAATGAATCGTCCCACATTGAGCATTCTGCAGACAAGAAAGTGTGCATACCTCTCTGTCTAGGCCTTCAATTTCTAGGCAGAGGTCTCCCACAACGCTGGCAAAAACTTCCTTGGTTTCCCCGAAGAACGTCAACCCAAGTTGTTTCCGACTGACTCCTGTCAGAAAACGTCATCACCTGCAACGAAAGGGCCACTTCATAGAGATTACACACCCTTGGCACCATCGGCCCCGATAAGATATGAGGCTCGAATGTTTCAGAGATCTCGTCACCGTCCTTTCTCTTGACCAACTGTGCGAGTACGCGTTCCCCATCGTCTTCAAACGACAGCAGTTCCGTTCCCAGCTCGACGGAACAACCGTACTTTTTGAATCACACTTGCATAAGGAATCGAGTCGGGTTGTTGTGGGCGGTGAGTGGAAAGGTTTTGAGAGGCTCGAGCGTGCCAGGCTTGTATTCCCGTATCGGGGGGACCGGTCTAGCCCCCTGGTGGCTCTCGAATGCGTGGAGAAAGTGAAGTACTTCAAAAGTACGGGGCTATCGAAACAACAAAACGTCAGTATATATGTCAGCGTGTATCAACATGTAGTTCATCCCATCGGGACTCGCCCAAACACCGCTGCCGCGCTGGCCGACTCGGTAGTCGAGTTCCTTGGTGATGGTTCGAACGGGGAAGTTGTTCTGCAATAGAGTTAGTGCAGCAACGAGCCCAGATGGCCCACCACCAGCCTAGTACCACGCAAGGGCCACGTTAGCCTATCGACTGCGTTACAGGTCGAAGAGACATACCACGAGTACAGGCGCAATAGAAGGCGTCATGGTGGTGCAACGAAACGAAGGGCTTGAAGTCTACGATGTCGTACAGGGGTAGGAAAGCGAGGGTAATTCGAGTCACCACATCACAATCCTGTAAGTATTTGCTCAACTAGAATTTAGTCAGCTCGGACATCCACAGGTGCGTAAAAGTTTGTCCGCTGCGCGACCTGGTAATGCTGCAGAGTCAATTTAGTAATGTGTACATATGGCGTGATCCCATTAAAGCAAATAGACAACTGAGCGGTGGAACAAACCGCCGAAGTTGATGAGGGAGTTGTAATGTCAATGCACGGCCTCCGACCGAGCACCGCTACTATCAAGCTGGGGACGGGAAATGATTCGTTATCTGTTCCAGGCTCCCGCACGCGAATTGGGCCACGGTCTGGGTCAGAGATATATAAGAACAGATTGGTATCAGTAAGTGAGCCGTACGCCCGGATCATGCTGGATACACACATCCACAAACCAATAGTGGGTGGAGTGACACCGCCGAACAGACTACTACGGTTTGCTAGCTGCCTCGTCAAAGACAATACCTATCAGGAATCTTCGTAGTTCTGGCACGAAGTAGCTGACCCTCGGTGCCTGGATGTAGTATGTAGTAGCATTCGAGCCCGCGGTCAGAATTCGCCGGGAGTCCCCCGGGATCGACGCGAATTCCGAGCGGGACCGTGCCTTCCCATGAGAGACGTCTAAAAAGCGTGATCGAGGTGGACGTCGCGAACGCTGAACGTTCTGAACCAGCGTGGTTGCGCGTTGTACCGTACGCAGACATTTGACGAACAACTAAACACCAAGTAGAGATTCAAGCATGATCCACCATGCCACGTGACCAAATTACTACACAGAAAGAGCCACAGTATCTAGAGAAATATTTTGTTCAAGTATGTCCCCACCCCCTCAGCGCCGTGCACAATCGCACCCACGACACCATCAGGTCTCACCACCACCACCCTCGTCTCTCCCTTCACCGCCAAGTACGCCCGGTAAGCGTGTCCACTGCGGTCGACGACAACGTCCGCCTTTGCTCCAGTCGTCACCTCGGAACCCTGCGCAAGGACGATCACCGACCGAATGATATCCAGGGGATACCTCCCTAACGCCTCGAGTACATCCGCAGAGGATACCGCATCCGGAGCGAACACGAGCACTGTGTGATGGGTCGGGCAGAACACGTCGAACAGCCTCGTCTCCGTCTCCACTCCACCAGCAGCCTGAGCCACGACCAACCACAAGCCCGTCGCATCCGGTGCCCTGTCCCCCGCCACCAACACTCCCTCCTCTAATATCCCGTACGCATTTACAGGTTCGGCTTGCGTGAACTCGTCTACCACGATCGGGCTCGACCGACAATTTACACCGAGCATGTTCATCTTCTGTTCGCGTTTCATGACGTTCTCAATCGTTGGAGTAGAGAGCACCTTGTTGAGGATCCCGGTGGTGATGTTGAGCATTTCAGCGATGACAGGGAGGCGCTCTGTGGTATAGGAATCAAGAAGAGAGGGTGGGGAGAGACCTTTGTAGACTAGGGAGAGTTTCCAGGCCAGGTTGAACTGTCGAAACGACACTATCAGCAATGGAGAGTACGCCTTTCAGAAATACATACACTATCTTGGATAGACGAGTTAAGACCTTGGCCTCCTGTAGGACTGTGAACGCTGAAAGATAAGGTTAGACAAAGCCTGTATAGAAATCATGGCCTACATACTGGGCTGCATCTGTGGAAGTTCCGTATTAGTGAACGAAGGAGAACGATATGTGGTTGTCTCACCCCCGGCAACGAACACTCGGCCACTACCAAACTTGTCGACCATCCTGATGTTGGGCCTGTCTCGAGTCATGTAAGATCCGCGAAGCTGTCTTTAATATATGACTTACCGGAACTCTGTCAGAAAGACAACCTTTCTAACATTGACTTCGTGCCCTGTAAGGTCGGACATGCATTTAACCATCAACTTCTCGTCGGCGATCAGTTGTTTCGGCTCATAGTCTTTTGTAGTTATCAGGAACTGGAAACCATCAGGAGCAATTTCGTCCGTTGGGCGAAGCATAAGACTACTCGACGATTAGATACGGTGCTGAAAAACATCGGGAGGTTGACACTCAATAGTCAGTGGATCTGTCACCAAAGTGATGCCAGTGCTGGATACAGTTTCAGTGAATCGTCCTACACTGAACATTCCGCGGACAAGAAATTGTGCGTACTTCTCTGTCTAGACCTTCAATTTCTAGGCAAATGTCTCCGAAAACGCTCTCAAAAGCTTGCCTGGTTTCGCCCAAGAACGTCAACCCAAGTTGTTTCCGACAGACTCCTATTAGAAGACGTCATCACCTGCAGCGAAAGGGCTGATTCATAGAGGTTACACACCCTTGGCACCATCGGCCCCGATAAGATATGAGGCCTCGAACGTTTCAGAGATCTCTTCGCCGTCCTTTCTCTTGATCAACTTTGCGAGTACGCGTTCTCCGTCGTCTTCAAACGACAGGAGTTCCGTTCCCAGCTCGACGGAACAACCGTACTTTTTGAGGTGAGAACGCAAAATATCTTCTAGTATAGCTTGACCGAGGAGCATCGGGTTGTTCTATACAACATGCAATCAGCCATCGTCACAGCAGAGTTGAAGTGCACTTGCATAAGGAATCGAGGGAGTCGGGTCGTTGTGGGGGATACCTATAAAAGTCTTGCGAGGCTCGAGCGTGCCAGGTTCGTACTCCCGTATCAGGGGGATTGGTCTAGCCCTCTGATGGCTCTCGAATACGCGGAGAAAGTGGAGCACTTCAAAGGTACGGTGCTATCGAAACAACAAAACGCCAGCATACATGTCGGCGTGCATCAACATAGTTCATCTGATGGGCACTCACCCAAATACCGGCACCGCGCTGGCCGACATGGTAGTCGAGTTCCTTGGTGATGATTCGAACGGGGATGTTGTTCTGCAATAGAGTTAGCGCAGCGACGAGCCCAGATGGCCCACTACCAGTCTAGTGTACCACGTTAGCCTTATCGGCTGCGCTACAGGTCAAAGAGACATACCACGAGTACAGGAGGAACAGGAGGTGTCATGGTGGTGCAACGAAACAAGGGGTTTGAAGTCTACGATGTCGTACACGGGCAGGAAAGCGAGGGTAATTCGAGCCACCACATCATGATCCTATAAGTATTTGACCTGGTAATTCTGCAGTCTTTTTAGTAATACAAAGGACGTGATCCCATCAGACCATTCATAGTTGCATCAGCAACGTACTGGCAATGGCTAGAACTAGAACTGAACGCGCGGTCCCCAAGCCGATTCGGCAAATAGACAACTGAGCGGTGGGACAATCTGCCGAAAGCTGACGAGGGAGTCACAATGTCAGCGCACAGCCTCGGACCGAACACCGCTACGAGGCCATCAAGCTGAAGACGAGGAACGATTTGCCATCTGTGAGTCCGGACCCTCGCATGCAAATTGGGCCGTGGTCTGGGTCAGAGATGTGAGAACAGATAAGTATCAGTAAATGAGCCGGTACTATACCCGGATACACATCCACAAACTGACGGTGGGTGGAGAGTGGAGACGAACCCCAGGACGTTTAGGTTTGAATGTGACAACGGCGTCCGCTGGGTGGCAAAGAAGAGCCTCGAGACTACTTTGATACGTCACCGAGATCCGGGCTGATCGGGGGCGCAGCTGGCCATTAGTGTGGATATGGTGGATTGGGAGTCACGCGTACGAGGCAGTGTCCACTGTCCAATATGCAACATGGGACTGGCACATATTCGCCGTTGCTGTGGAGGTTTCATTCAACCTTTCCTACTATCTAGCTGCTTCTGTTGATTTACGCACATGTAAATTACCGCTGGACGCGATCGAACAACTTTAATTGCAAGTAAATCGCTTTTTTCATTGGCAGGACGGTACAAAGAGTGATATAGTCACCAGAGAGTCAAGAGAATCCCATCCGAATCTGAGTCCGCTAAAAGACACGACTTTGTGCCAATAGTGTAAAAATGCCGTGCGACCGGGCGTGGCGCCACCGAGTTGCGCTTGGGTCCAACGAACCACGTTGGCGTTGCAAGGTAAAAGACCCACGGCGATCCGACCCGCGGTGCTGTGGACTCTGAAAGGCCCGTGCAGCAGTGACCTGTACGCTTTGACCACTGGCAGGTGTCAGACCTGATCCTTTGTCGCGATGGCGGTCGTCTGGGTGAGTGGAGTCGAGATAAAAGGACGAGCGCTGACACGGCAAACAGGACCACAACAAGGTGGACCCACAACCACCTACTAAAAGGGGAGGGGATCAGCCAGCGCCTGTCTTTTTTCCCGCCCTACTGCATCGACGCGTCTCTCACTCCAACCACTTCTATCTCCCCCTTATCCCGTTCCCCTACTTCCCCCATTTCTACCCCCAATCCTACCCCTGGTCGTCCCCTTACCAGATGGGTCGCTCAAAGCGTTCCGAACGCGATCGCAAGGTCCAGCCACCGCGCCCGCCCAATGCATGGATATTATACCGTTCCTCCAAGTGCGGTCTGATCCGCCAGGCCGCAGAACGTATGTCCCAAGCATCTGTCTCCAAGATCATCTCCAACATGTGGAGGAACGAATCCGAGGACGTCAGGCGACGCTTTGAACGGGAGGCTGAGGCCAAGAAGGCGGAACATCAAGCACTCTACCCCGATTACCGTTTCTGTCCAAAGAAGAAGGCAGCCAAAAGTCGGAAAAAGTCCAAAGCTCGTGAGACCACACCCTCGGACATGGACGACGACGACGACGACGATGACGACGATGACGCGCTTCCCCCTATGCCGGCTCTCCGTCCCATGTCCGTGCACCAGCCCCAGCCCCAACCTCAGCCTTATCCCATTCCTGGTTACCAACCCATGCCACAGCCCTTCATGATTCCCTACTTACCCGAAGCACGCTATGGTCCTGGTGGCCCTTCACCCCCAATGTCAGCGGCGCCATCGCCTGTGCCGTATGAGTGCTCTCGATCACCTCTGCACCCTCATTTAGAGCAATTTGTGGCTTCGTCCTCGTCGAGCCCGTCTACTCGGCTATCACCGAGCTCTGAGTCACAGGCATCCTCTTCTTCCTCGCAGCTACCTGCGAATCCAATGTACTTCCCCTCCCTCCCCAACTCCCATCAACCGTCGCCTAATCCGTATGCGACTCAACCATTATCAACACTCCTCTTCCAAACACCTACGCCCGGTGAACTGCCTCGGATCTCACCTCGGATACAACTACAATCACCTGAGAACACGGTCGCTCCAATCTGGAATAATATTTCCGCTCAACTCCCAAGCCCAGCCTCCCAAAATTCCGAGGCAAGTGTCCGTAGCATTGATGAACGTTTGCGGTTTCTGAACAAACCTTTAGGAGGTTATAAATTTCGATATTACAATCAACCAAGCGCAGAGCTTTCCCGAGTTCCAGCAAGCTCTCTCCTCTCGCTCGTCCTTTGACTCTCTCCAAGGGCTACTCTCAAGGACCGACGAAAACGGTGTCTTCAATTTATCGAATATCGACTCTTCCGATCTCTTGGCTCAACCCCAGGGCGACTTGGAGGTTGCCATGGGTCCCCAGGTGTCAACAGTCGATTACTATGAGGAACTCTTCGCCGACTTTGATTTCGTTGAGTTTCAGCGACAGATGGATTCCTTGAGGGAAGGTGGCTCGAGTACTGCTCCAATTGCTTCTTCCGCTTCCGTCCAGGACGACCTTCATTCACTTTTCCGTACACCCAATAACCCCGAGGTTCAGGCGTACAGGACTGCTCAACAACGTCAACCTAGCGTTTTTACGCAGGATATGATGCACTTTCTCAATTTCGAAGCTGCGGAAGACTCTGCCGAGGACACTTCTGCCGCCGTATCCCCGGCTCCTGTCCCGACTACCGTCGCTCCGCAGCAGGTGCGCCTCCAGAGTCCTCAGGCTGCAGCGGCAATGCCCATCTTCACTCAGATGACGAACACGCCAACTGTTGCTTCTGGAGCTACAACCTCGTATGTACCGCCTGCTGGTGCCATTTGCTCATCGACGCGTCGCGTGGCGGGGAGCTGGAAGCCATCTTTCACCGTCCCTCCTTCGCAAACGGAAGAAACTGTCCAACCTTGGAATCTCTAAATGAATTGAGCGGGCTTGGCCCAGCGTCACCCAAGGGCTGTCGTCCCAAAAATGATCAAACTCGATTTCCGTTTCATCTCGCGATTTTGCTATCTGTCTGGACCTCAAGGGCCCGCTGCTTCATCCATCGTGTTATCTCATCCACTTGCTTTCAGTGTGCATAGCTTCGATCGCGTTTGTTGTTTTCTCTATGCTATCTTTTCTTTGAGCTCATCTGCACCGTATACCAATTCACCGCTGCTTCTCGCTTGTCTCCGCATCGGTCTTGGTCTCACATCCGTTCTTGGTGCCTGCTGCTGTCTCGTTTTCATTACCAGAGCTCTTGAATGCACCTTCATCACCCTAATCTTCTTTATTCTTGGACTTATTTCACATCTCAATTATCACCTCGCATCATCCGCATCTCGACCACCTTCCAGCAACCCTATTTCTATCTTCCAAATCATATTTCAGTCATCGCTTGACACTGTTTTCTATTGATACCATATCAAACTGCTTTCTTCCAAATGTCTTGCGCTTCGCTGATCGATTTTTCCCTTAACAACTTCCACGCTGAACTGGGTTCACTAAATAGCACTGGTATGCTTTTTTGGATATCGTATCACAATAATCGTTCCATCATGTGTACCAATAACCAGTGTAATCACGCGTTAAACGAGAATCGGTTTCACCCGATACCTGCGAGAGGCCAAGTACTCGGGCTTGGTGAGTCAATATTGCATCCGAGAATCCTAGACGCTACCTTCGTAGCCACGAGGACGAGACCTCATCACGTCACAGTTCAGTTCACACAATGGTATCCATGCCGTTGACAGCTCAATTCCCTCGGATTAATTGAACGTCCCGCGCGCCAAAGGGGGAGACCATAGTCACGCTTGGATCTTCCCGACACGTCCCGATAAGGCGAACAATGGAGAAGAAGAGAGCACAGGCATCGGGCCTATTCCCTTTTTTCCCTCGGGCTGTGCACGCGTTTTGGGAGGACAATGGAGAAGCGGGAGCGTTTTTTCAATCCTTTGTTGTGTCAACATGGTCTGTCTTCTTTTTTTTTTTTTCTCGGTTGGAGACGAGCGTGAATTGCCGTGGCGTCCCGAGGGTACATCCGTATCAGTGTGCGAACTTGCTGTAGTAGATCTGGGATCCGATTTGTAGATATGCAGGTGAGTCACTAGTCGACGGCGATACAGGCGTCGATAACGATGTTTCGTGAACTCGTGTTGGGGTACGCAATGGAAAGGGTCCCTTGATTAGCGCTCATTGGCCCCTGAGCGAGATCACCGGGACAACTGAGTTTCAACGTTTGCATACCCGAGTCGGCGGGGTAAAAACATACAGCATTTTGGGGCTGTGTGCGAACGAGGCGGTCCGACGTGATCTTTCACTGGTAAGTTATGTGCCTCAGCGTGCGCGGTAGTAGTTAACGTGTCCATGATTCGGATGAAAGAATGGACTTTTTGCCCTGTTGACAGTTTGACGTTCTGGCCTAATCCGGAGCTGGCGGGTGATCACAGCTGGCTGCGGCTTGAACAACTTGAAAGGGGAACCACATGTGCATGTAGGAAAGGTGAGTGTACTGTGCAGTGGTCATACTTCTGTGATGGAAGCCTTGACTTCAATGATGGGATTTAGTACCGCCTTAATGTAAGAGGGAGAAGAGGAGAGGCGTGTTACATGACAACCTTGCGCAGACCGAGCCTGAGTTCTCCTCAAGGCTGTAAATCGTCTCAGTACTCAAGTACTCACACCTCAGTGGACGACATGCAGATGGTTAACATATCGTGCCCTGGAGGTTCCCAAGACGATTGACTCATTGAGATTGATGTTTTAATGATGTCATGTTCCAAATCCGTGGACAATGCAACATTGTTAAAGGATTCAAGGAACAGTCCGACTCCGAGTGCATCACGCTCTCAATCTTCCAGAGATCCTCTACAACATCTTTGGTCACCTTGCCCCTGACGGGGATTGGAACAGGTTTACCAGTACTTGTGTTCAGGCCAGGCTAGCCAGATCGTGTCGAGTCTTCAAGGAACCAGCACTGGGACGTGTTTTGGTCAGAATTGCCCGGCCTGTCTGTCAAGTTAGCACGGTATGTCCCCGATGTTGTCCAATCGAAAAAAACCACTAGTAAGGCACTGGTCATCTCGTATCAGCCGTCGCACATATTTATGCCTCTCGTTGATAGCATTATGCATTTGAAAGACCACTTACCGAACCTGAGTGGGTTACCATCCGGAGCTACGCCCGTCGCGTCTGGGTCTTTCTCAGCTGCACCCTCGAGGGGTGTCTTGAGGAGGGGTCCGTTGCGATGCTTTTCAATTATACCACCGGCGCGCTTCTCCCCAGTCTTTGATTCATTTCCTGGGGCTACCAAAGACCATATTCTCTGCTGCATTTTGCTGCCCAGCCGTTGAGAAGACTCATCCTCGATCTCAAAGGTGGAGAAATTGCTGAATGTCTCGACTCCGCTGGGGACCTCTGTCCACGTATAAGGAGATATCATTGCCTCGCCAGTACGCAGAGCTTGACAGCATCATCTCTAGTCAGGTCCTCCGTTGGTCAAATCTTCGGACCCTGGAGTGTCGCGAGGTCGCCTTGAATGTGAATACCAATTTACACGTCCCCCGCATGTCTACGCTGACGCATCTGTCATTTACACTGAACACGGAAATGCCGGTCCAGATCCTATCTTCCGATCTTATCTTCATTTTCTCAAACCTGACGTGGTGCGAGATAGCATCTGAGTGGTTGCTGCCCGTTATAAATCTATTCACCCACAACCAGCTTCCAGCAATCTGGGGACTCACTGTCAAATTCCCCAGCTCCCCTTCCAAACAGACTATCCGGTCGTTCGTGACGGTCCTCAGGAATACATGCTCATCGGACACACTCACCTACCTCAGTATTCTAGGGAACGCTACCTTTTGCATCGCCTGTTGGCTTGTGTAGACGTTGGATTGGACAATTACCCAATCACCTATGGCAACTTGTATCCTTGTATGTCCTTTGGCAACCTCCGTCTCATACGGGTTAATTTCGCCCAGGCTGTACGCCGCGTCAGTCCCCGCATGCATGCTCTTGACCCGCCTGTCCGTGTTGGGCTCACCGGACACCATTTCCTACAGGTTACTGTACGCCTGACAGACGACCACCTCGTAGAGCTGCGGGTCCGCATGAGCTCAACATCAACAATGATTCAGGCTGGTATGTACCGGCGAGCTCACCCTCACGGTCTCGTCCGACTCCTCCGGACGTGCACCGTGCTGCACAATTTTTCCATCCTCTGTGACACGCCGACCTTTGCGTGCATTCCATGGGGCATGGATGTATCGTATCCTCCAAGAGAATTGTAGACTATCAATCCCCTCGATTCCCCGTCGGAAGCGGAGATGGCACCGCACCGTTCATTAACAGCCACCTGCGAGCGTTCACCAGAATACACAGGAGGTTGAGGTTATGTCCCTCGCACGCGAGGGACCGGTCGATGGCAATTGTGTCCGTGTCAGGCACTTGCTTTGCTTGACAGGGACCTTCATGACATTTGTTTTGGACACCGAATCGCGACGATGTCGCATTCGTTTGCCCCTTCTTGGCGACGTCGAGTTCACCGAGCATGTTTAATCTTTCTTGCTAGAAGGAGAGTGATGGATCGAAAGAGGGCATCGAGGTGGGTTTAGCTATGCCAACACGTTCAAATGCAACGTCCGCAGAGGGAGGGGGATGGGATCGCTGCTGGAAGCTGAGTGCCTGAGGACGAGTCGAACCACTTGCTATAGATTTCAAAGGGCTGACCGCGTGGCCCTTGGAGTGGCGACTGCGAACGACGTATCAAACGCTCATCTCGTTTCGCTGTGACCCGCCGTGAGGAAAGACAACGAGTTGCTTCAACGTTCGTCCCGGTGTCGCGCGCGCGTCAGATTCAACGCCGTGATCTCGAATAACTTATTCAGGTCGTCGTTTGGTTGGATCAAACGCGGTTCCCCATGATCCTGCCGCACCTCCGCTTCCGACTTGAACGTATGACATTCTCCTCCACACGACTCGGACGCACTGAGCGTGGTGTTGCATGTGTCGGGGTTCACCCATCTAGGCGCGCCGCGAAGCGGAACCTGCCAAGCGAGATGGGAAGCAGCTAGCATCGTGAAATGACGAAAGAAGAGGGTGTTGCTCTCTACCAATCGAGGAATCTGTTTAAAATTCTCGAGTGGAGAAATGAATAGGCATCAAGTTTCTCCACTTGGTGTTCTTTACACTCTACCCGACCGTCTCGTCGTGACCTTGGCGATCCGAGTCTCGTCATGGGGCCGATCATGCCCGATTTTCTCTGCAACTAAGGCATATCCATTGCGAGGGATGTTGGACGTGAGTTGAAGCCATATTAGCTGCAGCTGACAGCGCGGGACCGCAATGCAGGCCTGTGTACGAGGCGGTGTTGTGCCTGCAGGAAGCAATAGAAGGATATCCATTCTGTGTGGATTAAACAAGGGTCATGCCACTGCAAATATATCCTTGCCACCACACATTCATCTTCCCGTATTCCTACACCACGCTTTCACGGCGACGCGTGTCTCAAGCTGATACGGATACAACACAAACACATCAGCCAAACAAGAACAGGACGGCCACGGCAAGACACGACGCACCAGAATCAGAGTCAGTATTAAGATGAACTCTTTCCAGGTGGTATGCCCAACCGCCTGTGCTTCTCGTCGTGCTCTCGCACCTTGTCGGTGAGCTGTCGGAAGAGCGTGGCTGTCGTGGAGTCCTCCGCGATCGGGTCCGGGAGTTCAGTGAGTTTCTTCATTTTGAGAAGCACCTTTTGACGCGTTTCGTGTGCAGCTTTTTGTTGGGCAACGAGCGCGCGGACGTCCTGGATGTCTGCGTCCGTCATAGGGATCATTGTTGGAGGACGACGGATCATTTTTTGAGTGGATAGTAGCTCAGGCGCTCAGGGTCAAGAGTGACAATCACAAAAATTGCAGAAACACAATATATTGTCTAACAATCGTATTTTCTCACGATGTGCCTTTGCACTTTCGTCCGAGTCAGTACATTAAGACACCGCATCATAAAGTTGAGCTTTTGACACTCGAACAAGGCCGATATCCATCGTGTCACAGCTATGCATCGTGCACTCTATATCCAAGAGATTCTGCTTAATATCTTTGGTTACTGTAGCCCCACCGCATCGCATTGGACCCCTCACAGACGTCGATCTACTGCCGTTCTAGCCGCGCTTACCAGAACTTGTCGCACGTTTAAAGAGCCAGCTTTGAACGTGCTTTGGTCAGAATTGATCGACCTAACTCCTCTGGCACGGTGTATTCCTGAAGCTTGTTGCGTTACCGGCAGAGTGCGTACTGGTTTCCGTTGCGGCCCGATCTTCATGCCAGATGTTTACTCCACTACTCCGCAGTGCTATGAATTCGAGAGACAGCCCAATGAGGCAGAATGGAATATCCTTCGAAGTTACACCCATCGTATCTGGCACATACTTGGCTACGCGAATCCCGATGGTTGGCTCGACCATGACAGCCTCATAGCAATTTGTAGCCCTTTTGTCACCGATCCACTCTTCCCAAACCTCCGCTCCCTCTACTGGCAAGGCATAACTTTGATTCCTGCGGTGCACATTGCAGTTCCGTCGCTGAATACATTGCATCTGAACTTGACGTATGGGAATGCACCTGTGTTGAAGGATTTCCTTGACACCGTTGAAGCCCTCTGTCCAAACATAAAGCAGTTCCGAATCGGCATGCCTCGTCCTCACCTCCTTGACGAAATCAACCTCCTTGACGAAATCATCCGCAGTCACATACGCCGTCGGACAAATCTTCAGACACTCGATTGTCGCGGTGTCATCTTAGACGCAGACACGATCTCCCATATCTCTGGCATATCCACCTTGAAGCGCCTGTCGTTCACGTTGGTCCCCGGTGTGTCCGACTGGATCCCCTCTTCAACTAGCTATGCGCCTGTTTTCTCGTCATTGACGCGCTTGGAATTGGGGTCAGAGTCACTACAGCCAATTATGGGGATACTATCTTGTATTCGACTTCCTGTGGTCGAGGATCTCACGGCCAAATTCTCCAGGTGTCCCTCGAAGGAGACTTTCAGGTCATACATAACGACAGTCCCAAACGTATGCCCATCCAATTCTCTCGCTAGCATCGGGATCCGTGGCATGCAGCTTCCAAGGATCTCAGTTTTTGTCGATAGTGAGTCCGATCATCGACTTACTTTGGACGATGTTCGCCCATGCATGGGATTTGTCAACCTCCGCCACGCACACATCAATCTCCAGTGGTCTGTTGACCTGACTGACAGCGACTTACTCGCGTTGGTGTCTACATGGCCACATATACACACCCTCCTCTTAAACGACGAGTGGGGCTGGAGGACGACCGGTGGGATCACGCTGCAGGGACTATTACAGCTCTTACAGATGCGCCGGTCACTCTCTATGCTCTGCATCGCTATCCGAACAGAGAGTTATACCGATCTCCCGCACATTGTCGAAACCGGATTCCTCCCGCCGCCAAGGTCACTTAGCATCAATCTGGCTGACTCACCCATTCAACCGGCAGACGTGCCAGCGTTGGTGGACGTCCTTACGAAACTCGGGTTGTCCACCCAATTTTTTTTGGCTTGGGATGGCATGGATATGGAAAATGTCGAGGGTGCCGTAGACTATAGACGTGCATGGTATCAGGTGTTTGATCAGGTGACTGAGAGGTATTCCCGGCCACTTGGGGAGCGAGATTCGGTAGCGGATGATGACTCGGAGAGTGGTTGACTTCTTTCCAAACCCTCTAGTCGACAAGACTTGCATTGCACCAATTGATGCATCAGGCAAGCATGCGAGAGGAACCGGGTTGACTGATGCTAACCCGAAAGCACGCCCAACGCTGGTTCTTTGAGTCTGCGACATGTGCTGGCGCCGAGCGCTGTGAGATCAGTAGGAGAGCGACACCTGTGAGTGGTCCAACAGTGACCATTGAGAAACCGCCGAGAAGAATCTCTTGGATAAACAGTAGACTATTGTAGTATGGTCTCTATTCGTCAATCTTCCGGTGCAAGTGTCTGGCCATTCCGCCGCGTGCTGTTTGTCGTTCCTCGGGCATGTAGTTGACCAAACGACAAACAACATGTCCCAACGAACCGAGTATTTTCGTGGTAGGATAGATCCATGCTCACATCATTCAGTCTTGAGCGAATTTATGGTACATATATGTAGTACCAAGCTTAGTGCTTCCTATGAGCTGCCGGGATAATTTTGCGTGACGGCTTTTAAAAGGAGCTCTTGGAGTTCAGCTCAGTCGGTGACCGCCAGCTTCTCAAATCACAAATCCACGAGACCTGCGACTCGGATATCCTGTAATACCCATGCACCACGCGCTCCATATTGAAGAGATTCTTTTTAATATCTTTGGTCACTATCACCCTACCGACCATAGACAGACCGATCTCACCCGACACCGTCATAGTTAGTTCTCACATGGACTGATGGGCATCGAGTATGACTTACTAAGGGTAACTTAGGTCATTTACCTTCCTGACCCACTCTCCGCCAAGTCTCCGATTAGCCCCAAAGCAAGGAAATGATTGCTTCATATGATCCATTCCTATAACTACAGCATGCAGGACAGGTTTCACTCGTACATGAATAGGGCCTGGGCTACTATGTTCGTAATTCTGGATGAAGACGTATCCATGCATGACCCCCATCTCCACCAAACTGTACAAGTTGCGCCTCCGAAGCTTGATGGACGTACTCTTTGAATCCAGACACTCCTGCTCGAGCGTATACGTCCTGACCCAATAGCTGCCCTATTGTGGATCTGAGGGTCGGGTAAGGGCCCTCGGCACGCATCCGGATAAGAATATCTATCAACGGTTGGAACTGGGCAGGTATAGAAGTCCAATTCGGGTGCAATGCAATCCATGCGTCATTATTGACGCCACCAAGCTCGATTATGCCTGCCTGCTCAGCCAGAGCAGTGTAATCCCGGAATTTCGACACTCCAGCGCATTGATAGACTTGCTGGTCTGACTGTGCAAGGCTCAGTGCAATTACCCCACGTAAAGGACGGGCAGTACCACTCTCTCTGGCTGCAAGCAGGAGATTAATAAGTGGATTGAACATTGTCCGCGCTTGACACCGTTCACTTTCATCACGCTCACGTGATTCCGTAGTAGTAGACGGAGTTGAGGGGAAAGCACTAGAGGAGAGCACTGGCTCGGTTCCTTCCTTCGAGTGTATTCGATGCGGGGCAGAGTGTTCAGAACTTGTATCATTGTCCTCGATAGGTAGACCTGTAAGACGCCCAAATTCCTTCGGGACTCCGATGTTGTTTATTTGCGGTGTCTGGCATACACTGGTGACAGTCCCGGCGAGTCTCTTCATTGAGACCACGGCCGGAGATGTAGGTCTGACCATTGTGTGAAGCTGCTTAGTGCAGGGGTTGGGTATTGGTTCCAACCCGGTCGGTGCCTTGGGCATTACAAAGGACGACGCTAGGCAGTTGAGCCCAGGGGCTGGGTCGCTTCCTGCACTCGTAGATTTCCTCGGTGATGCTAGCGTATGGGTAAATTCCTCCGTGGAATCGAAACTCCCTGAGTTCTTCGAGTGGCACGACGGCTCAAGAAGATCGCGTGTGGTCATGCGTCGTAGCTTCGAGGCACTTTCAGAAGTAGTAGAGTAGGGATGTATGGTAGCAGCATCTGAGTCGTCGGGGGGAAGTTCCTGCAGCTCTCTCAAGAGCTTGGTTACGAGGTTGGGATCAATATCGAGATAAGGCTGTCTGACAGCCTGCAGAGAGTCCACTGTTTCTGTACGAGTTCTTAGTGCAGCTGCACCCCAATCGATGACGAGTGAAGCTTGACTCTCGAGGCTGTGTGAAGTATTGGGGAAGGGAGCGACCAAGATGACTTGGTACTTGCGAAGCTTCAGGGTTGACATGGCGTACGCGTAGTCGCGATCACCAGAAATAAGGATGATTGTGGCGGGGGTGGGATGATCAACGACAAATGCAAGCATATCCACTTAGGAGCGATGTCTCAACAACGATCGAAAGAGTAACAAGTTGCAAACACACCTAAAATCATCTTGTCTACAACGTCCTTTTTTCCATTGTGGGGACAGTCTATCATAGATAGGCCAGATGACTGGAGCTCAGAACGGAGGACTACAGACTCGGACGACTGTGCAGAAATATCGAGATAGGCTCTGAATGTCGTGACGGAGCCGAATAGACGGGCTATACGACGAATGTTGTTCACGATATCATAACCTAGACCACATGAATTGGAGGGAGGGCTACAATTTTCTGGAAAGGTAGGCTGGTGAGCCGCGTCGGTGATCGAATCAATGGTGGAAACCGACCGTAGTCCCAGAAGATGGCGACCTTGGGGTGATCCGACATGAGAAGGAATGGAGAGTGGGGAGTCATACAGCACAGGAAGACGGGGGAATTTGTACTCGGTGGCCAGTGCCGTTACGTGGGATGCACATGCACTCAGATCTGCAAAGCAGACGAGTATCGTTATCGCTTGACAACTCTCTGATGGCCTATGTGAGAATTTTATTCGCTGGTGGGCATCTAAGCGACCCAAAAAAAGTGCATTTAGGTCATGCCAGCCGCGTACCTTCACAAAATGTGCTTTTTCATGGGGTTCGGGATTTCTGATCAAGCTGTACAGTATATCCTGACTCGTTCGGAAGCATGCACAGCAGGTTTGCAGGGATGCACATGCGAGTACAGCATGTTCCTTTGATGGAAATATGCACACAAGCCACTTCCCTTTGAGGAGCCCGCGTAGCACAAGAGTAACGTCAAATTGCTGTGGCGAGTATCGGCAAAATCATGATGATGGTTGTGGGGGGCAGCGAAAGCGAAAGCATCGAATTTAATGAGAGCAACGGTGCGCCTGTTACAAGTTTACATTACATCGCATGGCATTCGCAAAGGATATCAATAATACCTAAAACAGTAAGACAGTCTACTTGACTCTCCGTTGGAGTTTACTGAGATGATAGTTGATGAACGGACTTTGTGGTTTGGGGTAGACGGGCTGCGGCGCAAAGTAGTGTGAGCGGGGTACAGGTACACAACTGGGTGGGCGACCGACCGTCGTGCGCATGCAGTTGGACAGCGCGTCTGCCACCCCCTTGCACTTGGCGGGATCTGCAGAGAGAATGTGGCAGCCCAGCCCAGCAACCGAGCACGACGGCAAACTCGGCCTTGCGCGGTGAAGGCCGATACACTGAGAAAAAAAGGTCATAGAGGTCGGACATCATGATGACTGGGCACGATGGGAACGCACATTTAGTTGGTCTGACCTTGGCATGGACAATACAAAGGGTGCAGAATTCTGACATTGCGTGATGTGGCTGATGGGCCCCGTGACAGTACTACATGAGGCAGTACTTGACTGATCAAGTACTGATACTCATCCAGCTTAAGCCATCACCGCTCTCGGTGGCAGAGCTAGTTGTAGGTACTTGACAATCTGACAATATAAAATATTGGGTTCTTTCGAATGGCGTGAAAGGAGGGTTGCGTACTCGCGAGTGTTACTACAATGCACCATACCCCTGACGGCACCGCGCTCTCGCCAAGGAGCGTGAAGATCTTCTTGTAGAGGTCCGGTCTTCACCGGGGTTTGAACAATTCTACGAGGTTGCAAAAAACGTTCGCCCAGCTGACTGCCGCAGTGCACTCTGGATCGAACGAGTCATCGATGCGTAGTGGCCGTGCACAGCCAGTCCTACGGTACGGCCCGAATAAGAAGTCTGAAGATCTGACCGTTGCATTTGGACGATCTCTAGTCGTCAAGCCTCATGCCATTCCGCCGCGTGCTGGTTTGTCCTTCCCTGGGTTATAGTAGTTGACCAAACGACAACATGTCCCAACGAACCGAGTATTCTTGTGGTAAAATAGACGCATGCTCGTGGCATCATTCAGTCTTGAGTGGATTCATAGTATATGTAGTACCGAGCCTGGTCCCATGAGCTGCCAGTCCGGTGGGATAATTCTGCGTGATCACTGAGCCAGCCTGAGAGTCCGCAAGTTACATAAAAAAGTTGAACAAGTTGAGCCCAGCGAAGGCTGCTGGTAACCGGTGACCGCCAGCTTCTCAAACCACAAATCCACGAGACCTGCCAATCCTTACCCATGCACCACGCGCTCCACATTGAAGAGATTCTTTTCAATATCTTTGGTCATTGTCACCCTGCCGACTCCTCTTGGACCGTTGAGCGGAGTCACTCCGCCGCTAATTTAGCTGCGCTCGCTAGAACGTGCAGTAGATTCAAAGGACCCGCCCTCGATGTACTTTGGTCAGAACTGACTGATCTGTCTCCCTTGGCATGCTGTCTCCCTGAAAGTCATCGATCATCTGGCAGCGTACAGCTTATTTTTATCTTGATGAACCCGCCGAATGTTCATGCTCTTCTCCCTCACAGTGCTACTCATTCACCCAACCGCGCAACGACGGCGAGTGGGACATCCTTCGAAGTTATACCCGCCGTGTCTGGCGCATAGTGGGCTTTTCAAGTTCGAAAGGATCCCTAAATCCTCGCTGCATTTCGGCGACCTTCAGCCCTCCTCTCGATGATCCCCTCTTCCCAAACCTTCGATTCTTGATATGGCAAGGCGGGACGAGCACGCTACCTGTCATGCACTTTGCCTCCCCCCTGTTGACTTACCTCGATATCCGTAACGCTCCCCGGGAAGATGTTTCTGTGTATACAAATCTTCTCGATACCCTTGTCCCCCAATGCCCAGATATACGAAATATCCGAATCCAGGTCGCTCATAATGCGGAGTTTGGCGAAGCCGTCTACCGTCACCTATGCAGCCTGAACAAACTTCAGATAGTCGACTGTCTTGACGTCCCCATTTCCGTAGATGTAATCCCGCATCTCTCCACCATCTCTACCCTATCATGGTTGTCGTTCACGCTCAATACCGAATCACCCGACCCAATTCCCCCTCCCAGCTCTGCGCTCGTTTTCTCGCAACTGGTATACTTGGAGATTGTATCCGAATTCTTGGAGTCCGTCACGTGTCTCATCACTCACATCCGACTTCCGGCAGTCCGAGTTCTCATTATGCCGTTTCCCACCTGCCCTTCAAATTCGACCGTCAAATCATACCTAACGACGCTCCAAAAGACATGCTCATCCAACTCCCTGACGGACCTCCGGCTCCTTAACCTCAGGTCCTTTTTAGCTTACATCCCGGGCTTTATCGACCATACACCTCACGATTACCGACTCAACTTTGACGACATCCGTCCTTGCATGGCCTTTAGCAATCTCCGCGCTATACATATCAATCTCGAGTGGTCTGTCGATCTGACAGACGGCGACTTGCTCAAGTTAGTCTCTGCATGGCCAAATATAGAACACCTCGTCATCAATGATCATTGGGGTTGGAGAACTACCAACGGGATCACGCTGGATGGACTGGTGCAGATTTTGCAGAGCTGTGTGTTCTTGTGGGACCTTTGTATAGCCATCAACGCAGAGAGCGCCATTGAATTTTCTCAGCATTTGGACGATATTGATTTCTCTCCACGAGATCAGTTCCAGTTGAATGTTGCTGATTCACCCATTCAAGCAGAGTCTATCCCTGCCTTGAGTTCCATATTTTCATTCCTTGGGTTCTCTGATGACAGTTTTTCATCCTGGAATGGTTCTGAAATGAGAAGCTTTGCAGGGTCAGAAACATTTAGAGCATTATGGGGGAATGTGTTTCATTAGCTCAACAATGCCAATTTCATAGTCATAGATATACATAATACTGGTATAGTATTCTGTTAATGCAATATGAGATAGGTGATGAATGGGTCCTAAGTTAGCTATCTGAATAGATTTGACCTACCCAAGAAACTCACACTGATGCTCTGAAGACTCAGGAAGGTACTGTATAAAGCACACAATTTCCATTCTACAACACTTTCATCTGATGCAGTACATCACCAAGCATTTGAAAATGCATATGATCCATAGCTTGGAACTTAGATCCATTCCATGTATTCCCTCTACATAACAAGCCCTAATGTGTAATCACGGAGCAATAGATGTTTTGATTATGGGTTGGTAAGCTTGAAACATCCCAGTTCAGGGTTGAAAACGTTAGCCGGGAGGGAGCAGGCTAGCATCCACTCCACCCCCTTCCTCAGAGATATCATCCGCATCATCCCTCGACCTCGCAATTGGAGTACGAGGCATTGCCATCAGACCTTTACAAATCACGTGGCGTCAGTCCATCTTCCACGAAAAGCAACGAGACAGAGATGAAAACACCCACCGGTTCTTGCGCTCTCCAATATCCCAAACGGTTTCAAAAGACTCAAGAACGCAACCACACGATTCGTCTTGGCCGTCAACTCCACAATGAGGCTATTATCGCTCACGTCTACGATTTTGGCTCCGAATTGGTTCGCGAGGACAGAGATGGACTGCAAGTGCTGGTGTTTTAGCCGAAGTGCTTCCGAGGCTGTTAGCGGAAGCGGCGTTTGGGGGTCCGTGGCCGCTATCTCGGGGTGCCCGCCTCGTTCAAAGTTGTGTGCCAACACCGCCTCACGTTCGGCTTTGGAGGCGCTGGAGGAGGAAACGGATGAGGGAGTATGTGAGTGTGGATGGCTCCGGCGGGCTTCGTGCGAGGGTCCACCGACAAACTGGTCTTCAAGGTACTCGGGCCCAAGAATGGAGACTTTGACGAGCAGCAACTCGCGCGAGATCACGCGGGTATCTGTATAGTCGAGGACAGCCCAAACAGGGACCTGTGATAACTCGTTGAATACAGGTCTCCGAGTTGAGACAAACCTTCGGCTGAACGAAGGTGGAAGACTGGGGGTTACGTACGAGATCTTCGAGTTGCCGGCGAGCTTGCTCGACGACGCTGTCTTGACCACTGATGACAATTGACATACGACTCAGGTCGCGAATTTCGGTGCGACAGACGACCAGGGAATCGATGTTAAACCCTCGTCCAGCCAAGATGCTGGACACGCGTGACAAAACTCCAGGTTCGTTTTGAACGAGGCAGTTGAGGATATGTCTGAAACGAAAATACGTTCATTAGCGACTATCAATATGCGGGGGCACGGATGAAGTTGACGCGAAAAAAGACGTACTTTTTATAGGGTTGCAAGTTCGGAGGTGGCGTATTGTACAAGATATTGGTCACAGCCTCTTCAGCGCTGCGCGAGCGCGGCACGTCCGACACTGGGAGTGGTGGAGGGCGTATTCTCTGTGTGCTTTTGTAGTCGAGGGCCGAAGTGGAGTCATCTATCGTCCGAGGTGGTTTTGGAGGTTCGTCGGGTGTTCTGAGGAGCGAGGCGGTGGAAAACAAACGAAATCTGACCGTCCTGGATAGCAAACGCGGGGTGGAGGCGAGCATCCTGTTTTCTTGATCCCCGAGGTCAAGCGATGGGTTTGGCTCACTGCAGGCAAAACACGCTCACGTCATTACCTAATTGGTAGTGGTAGTGTCCGTATGTAAGGGCCCAGTATGTACGTCCTTTAGCATAAATTCCTCCATCACGTCGTCTTTGGAAGGCTGTCGATGCACTCCTTGATAAGTCGCATAGATTCGATTTTGTCATACTGCACGATCGCGCAATCCGCGTACGGGCATTTCGCCTCCCAACATGTCTTTGCCTCTGGCCACTCCGCCAGTCCCACATCTAAGATCGTGTCCCCCAACGGTCTCAAATCCATCTCCGCAACGACTCTGTGCTTGAGTTCCCGCCAGGCGTGATGATCTGTCTGTCGCCTGCATCTTGAACAATAGGCCAATGGGCTTGCGTTGACGAACGGGTGCTCGTCAAGTTTCTTCCGCAAATTCTCTCTTCGCAACCGATGAAGCTTCATGAGAGCGAGCGCAGAGCGCACGTCCACCTTTGCAAGCATCTCCCAGTTTTCGTCCTGCCACAGATTCATTGCGAGTGTCCGCTGTGAGGCAACTTTAGCCTCGTCAGTCCATCCACATCGCGATGCAGCCGCGTACAGCCGTAGAGGCTGGTCAGCGAGTGGGGGCGTGAGCACAGCGATGCGTACGAGCGACGTGGGGCCCGGCATCTCATATTTTTCCGAAGCGAATAAGAGCGCGTCAACGGTGTCAAACGACGTCAGTGGTTCGATGGGAAGACCGCCAATCATGCGAAATAAGAGCTCGAGCGTGGATGAATCTTCGTCAAGATGGATCATCTCGGGATCTGCGGTGGACGGGGTTAGCGCAGGCCGTCGATCACGGCCCTCGCCTGTCGGGCCTGCCTCTGCGGTGTTTGGGGGGGGAGGTCGGGGGATTGAGAATAGAGAGCGGAACCACCCCGATGTCGTTTTTAGTGTGAATGAGTGCATCCGGAAGCGGACGAGGTCGCGCGAGACCAGGATGACGTCTGCGTCTGGAGAGTCGAATGCGGGGTGCGTCGTAGGCTCGACTCTAGGAGGTGGAGCAGGGGTGGTGTCATTCCCCTCCTCTGGTGCCGCAGGGCGGTCCTCAGATGGGGATGCCATGTGGTGTTATCCAAGAACAGTGGTGCAGATAATGCAAGTGATGTGTGTCGTAGAACCTAGATGAGGGCAATTGAAGATGAGGCCGTGTGCCAAGCACAGCACGCAACGAGGCTCGCTTGTCCGTGTCCACAATGTCATCCTCCAAGTCCAAACCCCTTCCACTTAGTGACACTCTCCGTGATCTTGCCCTTTTGCGTGCTCCTGGTGTAGACTTTTCGAACGTCCTTTCTCAGGTGCCTTCAACCAGGGTTAATACCACCGAGCCTCCCGAATTGTTGAGGTCGACAGAGCGGTCACATGAATTTGTTAACGAGACCCGGGGTGCTCTGAGGGTTTATAACAGCGGGGAATTGCAGAAGAAGCGCACAGAGATACAAAAGGTTCAGGGAGAACTTGACGAGGTGTTGAAAGGTCTATCATAGGGTAAGCGTGCTCGCAGATTCGACTTGTTACGGGGTAACGAAAGATAACAGGTTACTGTAGACACAGGCGACTAAATTGATTGTATCAATGGACCTTCGAACAGGTTCGCGTCCATGCAAGGCATGTTTCAAAATTTCACCTTCGGGGTCCGGTATTATCCAAACCAACTTGCCTCGTGTGTCCGCGGCCTGTCTACCTAATCCCATTTCAATTTGCATCCCGGTACATTGTGTGGAAAAGCCAAGTGTAACCATATATCACGGAATAATGATACTCTAGAGTCCGGTGTTTCTGGCTCTAGTGCTCACATTGTACCCTCGACTTTGTGATGCATACAGGTCCCGACTCCCGAGTCTCGGAACCTCGAATAGTAACGATCTCGGCTCCCCGCTACTAAAATAGTCCCGATGCGCGTGGCCTGGTGATAGATCTTATCGATCTACCACCGTAAGGATTCATATCGCAGGGCTTGCCAATTCAAGAAGGACCACCAGCTCGTGAAAGCAACGAGGTCTCCACCACATGGTTCCGGCAACCCTTCGTCGTTGCTCTCCAGCTTTTCTGCTCGGTGGTACAAAGTGAGTGCTCCCTCTTCCGCAGCTCCAGTAACTCACCATAGCAGTCTCTCTCTAGACACCGGCAGCAAGTTGGATGATGATAAACCCATCTACAAGGTAAGAGCTTTGAACCCACGCAAGATCTGGGCTAACACGCTCTGAAGTATGCAACTCGCCTCGATTCGTAACATCGTTGTCGCAGGAGAAACTGGAGTCGGGAAAAGTTCCCTAATCAACCTGGTCACTGGTGTGGAAAGCGCTGCCACAGCAAACGACGTTCGTGGTGTGACCATCGGAACGGAATGCCATGATTGGGCTGCCGACACTCAGACGTTCCGTCTTTGGGACACGCCCGGTCTTAGCGAAGGCTCGTTCGGGACCGTGTCCCCAAAGCAAGCACAGGATGCGCTCCGATCGCTTCTCACGGAACTGACTAGGGGAGGTGGCGTCCATCTCCTGGTACTCTGCATGCGCGGACTCCCTAGGGTCACCAAAGGCATGAAGCACACATATGACACCATCGCGCGGATTCGTGACAAGGTTGCTCCGGATGTTCCACTCGTCGCCGTCATCACAGACCTTGAGAAAAGATCGGCCTCGCCAGATATCATTCCCTCCATGGATGAATGGTGGACGAGCAACGTGGCGGCGCTCACCGACTTCAACATGATGTTCTCTGCTCATGCTTGCATCACGACTTTACCCGACAATTGTCATCCCAAGTTACCTGGCCGTCGCGAGTTATGTCAGGGACTCGTTCGCCACCTCATCGTCGAGGGCGTTTCACCGAAACTGTCCCGCAACATCGTTGTCGCCGGTGAAGTTGGGGTTGGGAAAAGCTCCCTTATCAATCTCGTGCTCGGCTCGGAGCGGGCAGTGGTGGCGAACGATGTTAGTCCTGTCACGACCACAACGAGTTGCTTTGACTGGGAGAGTAGTGGTCAGGCGTTCCGTCTTTGGGACACCCCTGGGCTGGGGGAGGGATTACATGGGAGTGGGTCCCAAAAGCGGGCACAGGAGGCGCTGCGATCATTGTTCATGGACCTCAACGAGAGAGGTGGTGTCCATCTCCTGATCATTTGCATCCGTGGAATTTCCAGGATTATGACGGCGACGAAGAGGACGTACGATCTCATCATGAGAATACGCGACAAGTTCTCTCCCACGACTCCTGTGGTCGCGGTCATCACAGAGCTCGAGAGTCGGTTGACCACGTTAAATAGCATGCGCTCTATGGAGGAATGGTGGGCGACCAACGCGGGGGTATTTGCTGAACACGAGATGTCCTTTTCTGGCCACGCTTGCATCACCACCTTACCCGACAACTGTCATCCCCACTGGGTGCCTGGGCGTCGCGGGTTGTGCCAAGAGCTTGTGCGCAATCTCATAGTGAACCGATCCCTCCATCCTCGGACCGTACCCCCCAAAGACTTGCACGTCGTGTTGTTTGGAGAGACTGGCGTCGGAAAAAGTTCCCTCATCAATTTGCTCGCGGGGTGGCAAATCGCATCGGTCTCGCCGGACAGTGCACCTTGTACCCTAGACTCTTCCGAGTACCAATTCCAACTCGGCTCCTCTACCATTCGTTTATGGGACACCGTTGGCTTGGAGGAACCTGAAAAGGGTCCGCACGGCTACGTCGGTGCCATCGAGAAAGCCGTTCAACTCATTCGAAGATTGAATGCGACGGGCGGCATCAGCCTGTTTCTGTTTTGTATACGCGGGAACAGGATCACGGCGACCACGCAGAGCAACTATAGATTGTTCTACGAAGTCCTCGGGAAGAAGGAAGTGCCCATTGCGCTCGCCGTGACCCACTTGGAAAGAGAACCGGACATGGAGGACTGGTGGCATCGGAATGGCAGGACGCTGGAAAGGAGCAATATTCACTCGGCTGGACATGCGTGTATCACGACGCTGGAAGGTCATTCCAAGTATGTTGAATCGAGAGATATCCTCCAGGGTCTTCTTTCGCGCTTTGATGAGCAAGGCAAGTTCTCGATGCCGTCCGAGGCTTGGATTGGTCGCATTTTGAAGGGTTTAGGTTCGTTGGTGGAGAAGAGTTTTCCGAGAGGGAAAGATCTGATTCGTATCTTGACGAAACGGTGCAATCTAGACTCTGATGTAGCGCAACGGGTGGCTGCTTGCATAGATTTTGATAGTTAGACGTCGTTGGATCTGGGGCTGTATACGGAACCTACTAGCTTTCTAATTAGTATGGGTTGTTGTAATCGTTCCGCCAGTATCACCGAACTCGAACATTCACCGGCACCCTTCCGGATCTACACGCAACTTGAAGTCACCAGCCCAACTGCATGTTTGAGAATCGAATCTATCACCACGAATGCAACTCGCTGGGTGATGCTGCAGTGACTCATCGCATCGATCCGTCACATTTGGTATAGCCTCGGCGATCCCCGTTTTCTGCGAAGTAACGAGATGCATTTCGGATGTGACCACTGGCAGATCCCGACTTCGGATGTGACCACTGGCAGATCCCGACTTCGGAGTCGAGACTCGGCGCGCCAACTCTCGGAGACAGCCCCAGCTGACCCGGCTTCCACCGCACGATCAAACACAGCTTGGCATGGTCCTGACCCTGCCAGAGACGCGGGGAAAAGGTGGTCATGTCTTGTCCGGCGGAAGAACGGACAAATGGCAAGTTCCGTGATTGTTTTTCATGGTCATACACTCACTCACCTCTGGCCAATCTCATCGAGATGGCATTTGCAGTCCAACAGCTAGGTCTAGACAAGTGGTCTCTGTACCATCAAGTTCCGATAGCTTGGGAAAGGTCATGCGATTCACGTAACAAGTCGACAGTATTCTTCCGCAACCAAACGATGCGTGGAGACTTTTGACGGTTGCTTGGCACCGAGAGCAGAGAAGCCGTTTACGCCTCCGATGCTACCTTCTGCCACCACCCTGAACATGAGGAATGTTGTTGGATTCTTGTGACCTTGTCAGGTGGCGCCAGGCCAGCCTGGGGCCGCAACCGTGGAATCCCCCTACCACGTGTTCGAACTGGTTATCTTAAGGTTCCATGGGATGAATCAATAAACCCTCCATGGCTGTTTTCCAAAAGAAACTTTGCGGGTGTCCTTACCGAATGATGGCTCACAGAATGGCTACCTGGGACTCGATGATTAAGGACTCAACTCTATCACAACGTCGCGTGCCGTCTGCGCTGATGCGATCAAGGTAACTGAGAATCTCTCGGGCGTGTTGTTTATGTTATCCTCGTCAGGTTGCCGTCATTGATGTCAGATGAGAGCCCAGACTGGCCGGGCGTATCTGATGTGTGCCTCAGTGTGGGGCGAAATAGACTGAAGTTCCGTAAATCGGTTTGTCTTCGAGGCTGCAGGTATCCCCTGCGAGACCTCCAAGACACTTACTTCCAAGCATGACGAAATGCAGGACCCTTAAACTTCCCAGCGTTGTCTGCTCGACGGTCGCAATCTAGCGTGTCTGCCTACTCCCAGCCGAGTTGGTTGGTCTCGCCGATGAACCCGGGCTCGCACTTGGCGGATCATTATTATTGACTCGAAAGAGGTATAATGAATGTGGTCGTGGAATCGTTTGCAATAAAAAAAGGTTCCGACCCCCAACGACGCCATCTTATCAAGCTTTAGGATGGCGTTGCTTCCACAGGAAGCCATTAAACCTATTTTAGCGAACCACCCCAGAACTTATAAAAAGTGGAGGTTCTCACTGCCTACATTGCGCCCTGATCACCTCTGCCAAAGGTGGCCCTCCCTTTAGCGAGTACAGTCCCTGTTCCTATGACATTTCAGCCTCATCCCGCTGTTGTCGCGGATAGCTTCGACGACTGGCATTCTACTTATATCGGGGGGCCGATGGGTGACGAGGAAATCGGCCACATAGTCGCTGATAATTACCCGTCGACGTATGTGGCCAATCATTTAGCGAACCGTAATTAATGTTCGTCCATCTTGCTGACGGCAGAGTTCCGCCATGCAATCGTATCGATCACCCCATTTATTCGGCTCCCGTTACTACGCAGGATAACATCCAGGCACAATCTTTTGTTTTTCAAGACTTTCAGAATGATCCCGCTTTTTCTTTTTCAGGTTACACGCATCGAAGGCCGCTGGTCGAATCAAGCGCAGATAGGATGGAGTCGGTCGCGAGCTTAGCGGATGGACATCCTTCGTGTCAAGCAACTGCAACGACGTTCCAAGCTCCTCTTCCCGGTCCGTTCGGAGCTACATACTATTCCGATCCCTTTGCACGTTCGCAAGTCATCCAAGACCCCTTGCACATTGATGTGGTTCAATCGACAACCACCTCGCCTTATTCCATGAGCAGCGTCGTCCAACATCCTGCGATTCACCCTAGTCATCAGGGATCCTCCCAGTTCGGAGGTTTTTCAGGAGATGTTGCTGGAGTTCCGTCCCCGTTTCCATCAACGACTGTTTCTCCTGTCAACGAAATCTCCGTTATCACACCTTCGAATACCACCCACATCTGTCGATATTCGTCTGCATGCAACGCGGTCTTGGTCGGCAGCATTCACGGAGTGCGCATCCACCTGAAACAAGAACACCAGTTCCAGGGCGCCGCTAAACAGTCTATCCAGTGTTTGTGGGCAGGATGCGAACGGATCTTGCAGAGGGAGAATATCCCGAGGCACATCCTCACTCGTCACCTCCACGTGAAAGTGAGTTGTCGTGCGTGTGGGATGATTCTCTCTCGTCGTGACGTCCAGTATAGTCACGCGAGAGTATGTCGGGCGAGGGGCCAGGCTTCTTCCCAGCCGCGTACCGACGTCACGGTGTCAAGTGCGAACGCGCGTCCATCCATCTCGAGCGGATCCAACCCTTTCTGACCGGAACGATGTCCATTGTGTGGGCATGACGATGTGCCCAGGTTTCCCACTCATGCCTATCACTTCGTTCGATATGGAAACAATTCTAGACCGATCTCACACCAAGTCGTCCGGCTATGCTTTACGAACCTCAAACTCACTCTGGGTTATTATTTAACTACTGATAACCAGGCTTGCGTTCGCGACGCTAGCCCGAGACCCTATCATAGCCACTGTGTGTGGATGTTGACAACCCTTAATTTTATCAGGCTCGCGTTCATTGGTCGGACGTGCCTGAATCCTTGGATATAGCCAGGGTAGATACGAAGTGACCAGACTTACGCTCAATGCGATATGTCTGAGATGTGTGGATTATCTACCATCGCTAGACGAGTACTAGTTTCCTTATCAAATCCTATGGTCGATACGATGCCGCCTGCTTTCGGGCTGGCTACATGTACTATGTACGAATATTAACCGCTGGTATATATGACTAGCTTCGAACCTAGTCATGCTTTGCACTCTATGAGATGCTTCGCTGTTGCGTTTAAATTGGGCTACATATATATTTCGCGTGGGCCGGATGCATGTATCCATTTCTTGACAATTGGCTTCTATGTAACCAAACATTCAAGTTGGCGTTCTGAATCGTGAGTCCGGTAACCGGTTACCGTCGAGCACGAAGAACTTCAAAACATTTCAGGCGGGATGATGAAGTTCGCGTTGCACGGTACCTACGAGTCTACGACACAGTTTTCCAACAAGAAAGGATCTGGTCCGTAGTATCTTGGCGAAGGGGTTAGGCTCGGATGTAGCCTCGCAACGGGGGCTGCTTGCATCCCTTCAGTAACAGTGGTTACTAGTAGTAGTACTGGAGCCGTGGGAGTTATTAATATGACTCGGACTTACCATACACGGTCACTGCGACGGCGTGTGCAAGTAAGTACTTCGACTCCAAACTCAAACATCACTCATCCCCCTGGTGACACTCTACACTGCGTGGTTAGTCGATTCGTCGCCAATTTGAGTCCGAGCTATACTTACACAAATAACTAGTAATGAATGCCCGAGCCTCGGCCCAGCTTGTTCCAATCTCAGATCCATTGGGGCTGGATCAATCATCCTGATCTGGTCTCCATGAAAAACTTTCGTTCTGAATGGGTTACCACGTGGAGTCAGTTGTACTGTCAGGCAAGTCTTTTTTTTCGCTTCATGTCCTTTAATCACGCTAGCTCTTGAACAATTCAATGTGTGGCAGCGCTGCCCTCCGGCCACGTAAACGCCCACAGCTTGAACTATCTACCTACGCACCTCTGTTGTGTCTGTCTCGCAATGCATCGTCTCCGTATACCAAGTGAGATGGTAAACGTCACATTTGGTGTGTATCCATTCGGGCATTCCGAAACCATACATGGCCCTTAACATACAGCATTGACAAACCTTTTGCGCAGCTGTCGGGAAATCACAGCCACTAAGAGTTATGCTCATTGCCAAGGGTCCTAGCGTATAGTGTCCGAGCATTATTCGGATCAATTCAAAAAAAGTCCACTATCCTAGCAACACCAAGATGCGGCGTGAATGCGCCAGGACGTCAATCTTAGATGGAATTAGATGTCGTGCTGTTATGCCTCGTGTACACGTCCTGCCACTTTCTCACGCTGCGCCACTGGGTTGCAGCGTGCGTTTATTGCCAACGAATCTTTGGAACAAATATCGAGTTCCTCATATACCCAGGACTCATGGATTTGTGCCCGAGCTCGCACAAGATAATGGCTAGATTGTTCATATGAGTCCCAAAGCTAAGATTTCCGCGTTACATAATAACCCGGTACGAGTTACATGTCGCCCCAATAAACCTCAAGCTCAACACTAATATGGGTTGACAGACAGCCCGACGTGGGAATACGAGTCGGATGATGCGGCCAGTTGCCAGGGAGCACGAACGCCTCCGGGCCCCAGGGATTGCGTTGGCACGAGGCATTCATATCGGAGAAACCAGTTGCGGGCCAAGATCACCTACGGCGATTGCGTCCGTCAGCCAAGTGTCACAAACGTTCAATGTTTACGACTTCAACACGTGGTGGCGGCATGCCAGGCTCTTGCTGGTGCGGCGCTTCCGCGTAACTCTGTACTCCTTTCTGCGTGTGTGAATCCCTGTCATTGAAGGTTCTGATCCACATGGTCACTGATGAAACCTACAGCAGGATGGTTTTGGGAACGGTCAAACGTAACATAATCAGTTGCTGTATGGTCCTCAGGCTAGGCATCCTTCGGCCCCGTGCTCGTGAACATTACTCTATAACAATGCTGCGCGTCGCAGTTGCTAGTGAAGGCGGGAGCTGACATTAGGTTCCAATGCTATTGGATTTCATCTGGTGAACAAGGGTAATTCATGGGTACTCCTGATGTCGTTGTCGTCGCCAGGTCGCCGTTGCTGATCAATGTATCGTCCTAGACAACGATGCCGGGGAAGGGTTCGCCTTCCGGTTAAACGGAATTCAAATACTTACTGTCTCGGAGTGGGATAGGCACTGTCACGAACTATGTACCAACGCAGCCGAGCTCCGGATATACCGGGGCATCATGCAATCGTCGGGTCCTTGGGATTACAACCCCTGTTAGTCCAATACGTCAATGCAAACTTAGGCCTTCCACCTTCGGGATCCTGCCAAGGACAAGGAATCCAGAACTTACATTTGATGCGCTGCTATTGATTGCAGAATAAGGCCTTTTTTGCCACGGATTTGGATGACGCTCCGAAAGGGTGGTTCGGTGTTCCGCAGTCCTGGCAGTACGTCCAACATTGAAGACCCGAGATGCGGTAGCCAATGCAACAAGCAAAGAAGTTTCTATTCACAATTTATCCAGATTTGGCCCTGCTCCCGAAGCAACGTTCGGGGTAGCAGTGATCAAGATAATATGTGTCGCCGCCGCGTCGGATCGATTGGAGCTGGATTATGTAAACGCAATCATATCCTAATTTGGTCTCCATGAAAGACTAAATGGGGACAAGTCAGTCTTGGTGCGAGAAACAAACCGTCAGGTCTTTTTTCCCACTAAGCATATGTCCTCTAATCATGTTAGCTCTTGAATAACTTGGTGTATGGCAGCGCTGCCCTCGTGCCACGCCCCAATGTCCACGGCAACTACTAACCCACCCACCTCCCCCGTGTCCATCTCGCCATGGATCGTCTCCGTATGCTAAAGTGGGATGGTGAGCGTCACATTTGGTGTGTATCCAGTCGGGCATTCCGAAACTATACATGGTCCTTAACAGAAGATACAGCATTGACAAACCCTTCGCATTATCGCCCAGCTGTGTCACGCACGACCTGTCAGAGTGGTGGCCGAGAGATCACAGTCACTAGCAGTTACGCCCATTGCCAAGGGTCCTGGCATATGGTGGCCGGAAGGGGCGTTTATTCGCATCAATTGGAGAAGATTCCACTATTCTACCCCACCAAGATGCGGCGTGACGGCGCCAGCACGTCAATCTTAGATGTAATTGACTTCTCGTGCTGTCATGCCTCGTGTTCGTGTCCTGCCACTCCCTTCTCACGCTGCGCCACTGCGATGGAATGTTTACAGCCAACGAATCTTTGGAAAAAAAGATTGAGTTCCTCATATACCTGGGGTCCACGGATTTGTGTCCGAGCTCGCACAAAGTAATGGCTAGATTGTTCATATCGGTCTCAAAGCTAAGATTTCCGCATTACATAATAACCCCGGTACGACTTGCATGTCACTCCCAATAAATCCATCTCACTATATTATATAGGTGGACACTGGCAGGCAGCCTGACGTGGGAATACGAGTCATTTTGCTACTCGCTGATATGAATTGGGGGCTGGTGATGCCGTCAGGTCGCAACCCCCACTCTACTGCTGGAGCCTTGGTGCTCGTTACCCGCGCAGATCTACAAATTGCCTCCCTCACAATAAAATTATTTCTCGAATGATGCGGCCAGTTGTCAAGGAGCACGAACACACCCTGGGCTAGGGATTGCGTTGGGGCTTGGCACTCATGTCGGAGAAACCAGTTGCGGGCTGAGATCACCTACAATGACGCGTCCGTCAGCCCAATGTCACAAATGTTCAATGTTTACGACTTCAACACCTGGCAGCTTGTTCGCCCCCCGCTGGTGCGGCACTTCTGCGGAATTCTGTACTCCTTTCTGCGTGTGTGAATACCTGTCATTACTTAAAGGTTCTGATCCAAATGGTAATTCTACAGCAGGGTGGTTTTCGAAATGAATTTGGGACCCGCTGCGCGGGACGGGATCGTGTGGCCGTCACCGTTGAACGTAACATAGTCAGTTGCTGTATGGTCCCAGGGCACCCTTCGGCTCCGTGCTCACGAACACTACACTATAGCACCACTTCGTGTCACGCTGCTAGTGAAGGCTAGAGTTGACACTAGGTTCCAATACTATGGGGTTTCATCTGGTGAACAAGGGTAATTGATGGATTCTTTTCATGTTGGCGCTTGTGGTCGCGAGGTCGCTGTCACTGATCGACGTATATCGTTCCAGATAACGATGGGCCGGGCAAGGTTCCGTAACGGCTCTCGGTTAAACGAAATTCAAATAATGTCTCGGAGTGGGATAGCCGCACCGCCACGAACTACCGACGTATGCGAGCGCCGAATATACCGGCCGGCGTCCATGTGCAGTCGTCGGGTTCATGGGATACAACCGCTGTTACTAGTAACGCCAACGCAAAATTTTCGCCCTCCATCTTCGGTATCCTGCCAATTCATATTGCCAAGGAATCCAGGATTTACATTCGATGGACCGTCATTGACTGCAGAAGAAAACCTTTTTTCGCCACAGACCTGGGTGACGCCCTGAAAGGACGGTTTGGTGATCCGCAATCCAAAAAACGCCATCCTATCTAATTCCGAATGGCGGTCCACAGGGACCAATAAACTAACTTAGGTCACCCCGACGACCAGCGCTGACTCTGAGCCCAGCGCTAATCCAGCCAGAGGTATAAAAAGCCGACAATGTAGCTCTTCAACGAAGGTATCCGTCCCTCCTTCACCATGTCCACTACATCCTCTTCTCGTCCTGTTGATGATGCCCGCACATCTAATGTCGAGCAAGACTACCCTCCTCTCGTTCCTAACTATCACCTAGAGTACGTGTGCCAACTGCTCTGCAGGCAGCGACTGACTTAGTCATCTTGTAGCGGCTTTCCATTATCTGGTCCTCTCCAACATGCCCTTCCTTCCATTCCTTTAGAACCAGGATCTGGCTTTTCTTGCGACCCTTTGGACCCTTCCATTCCTTCTTTCACAAGCTACCCGAATCCATCACTCGGCAAGTTAACTGCACATAATCCAGTACCTCCCGGGAGTTTCGCGAACGGAGGAACTCAATATGACATCCCTTCCCCTGTACAACCACATTTCCATCAAGCGGTTGAAACGGTGCCATTCGGTTCATTCGCGCCACCGCATTCCATTTCTCCATTGGCGACACTGCATTCCCAGAGTCTCCCCGAACCGACACACGTTGTACCTGATGCCATGGGCGCGCTTAACCAAACCCAAGCTCAAGCCGCATCATCGTCGTCGACCTTCCATGTCTTTGGGGGCAATGCTGCCACCCTGCCAGCTCCGCCGGTTCCGCCTACCCCAGCGAACCCCACTCCGGCCCCGTCGAATACCATCCACATCTGCCAGTGGGTGACCGACGGGTTGCCTTGCAATGCCGCAGTGGGCGGAAGCACCCGAGCTGTACGCGACCACTTCAAACGGGTCCATGGATTTCGCTGTGTCGGAAAGGACCCGGTGGTGTGTTTGTGGGCGGGCTGTGGAGAAACATTGCAACGGGAAAATATCCCGAGGCATGTCCTCCGTCGACACCTTCGCGTGGGGGCGAGCTGCGTCAGATGTAGTTTACCACTCTCTCGCCCCGACGTCCAGTACAGTCATGCGAGGGCTTGCCCCGCGAGACGCCGCCGCTTCTGACGTGTCAATTGCAAATGCACATCAAGTATCCGATAGAATTATCCTCACCGCTACGTAGGTGTACTAACACGATAATATGCCCAAGTTTTCTACATAGTCAACCCCACCCTACTTTCTAGATAATCGCACTAGACTACATGCTCACGTCATTTGTACTTGATTGATCGTGTACCCATTGTTGTCGACTAGGATCGGTTAACGTGAACGATCAAAGTGTTCAATATTCTCACTCGTCTGGCTTGTTGGCAACTAGACCAAGAATGCAGTAGAGCGGGGGGGCTTTGACGTCAATGGGCGGGCCAGGGCTTGAAAACTTGGGGTGTTTTAGAGGCACGTATATCTTTCTCATTTGAGGACCACAAATGACTACGTACACTATCGTGTCCTGATTCATCCAAACTAGCACACGGGTGAAACCAGAATGTCATTAGCAAGCGATACATGTCAATGATTCCCCTGACGACTCCGAGCTCAACAGCTCTCGACCTGGCAGGGACCGCTCCAGCCTGATAACTTTTGTCTCGCTAGCGTGCATACGTCTCACCATCACTTCATGTAGACCTCCCAATCCTGGTGACGGCGATGCACGGACTAGTTAGTTGTGATAGCAGCAAGTCGCATGTGAGTAAGCGGCTTGAAATGGAGGCAGTCCGTCCAGGTTTTATCCGGAGTCTTTGCAAAGTAGAAAATACAACTAGGTGATTGGAGATGCGATTTAATCATGGCTGAGCATAAATGAAAGCAGAGTCAAGCCGGGCATGCGGGAGAGATGAAAGAGCGCGTCGATGTCCAAGTAAGTCCGGTCCATTCCACCTCCCGAAGGTGTATCCAGTGGACTACTCCGATAAGATGTGGACATGATGCGTGTTGCGAAGTTGCGAACGAACTCGACTCGGAAGTTGAACCAAGCCCTCCTGGTCACATGATAACCCTCATCACATGATTTGATCAGCAAATTCATTCATTCACCCGGGCCGAACTCCCAATAAATCTCAATCTCAACACAGGACAGACAGCCCGACGTGGGAATATGAGCGATCTTGCTACTTGCTGATACGAATCGGTGGCTGATGCATGCCGTTAGGTCGCAACTCCCACTCTGCTGTTGGAGCCTTGGTGCTCGTTATCCGCATATCTACGAATTCCCTCCCTCACAATAAAATTCTTTTTCGAATGATGCGGCCAGTTGTCAAGGAGCGCGAACACACACTGGGCCAGGGATTGCGTTGGTGCTCGGCACCCATATCGGAGAAACAGATACGGGCAAAGATCACTCACGACGATTATGTCCGTCAGCCGACGTGTCATAAACGTTCAATGTTTATGACCTCAACACCTGGTACCAGACCCCCGCTGGTGCGGCGCTTCTGCATAATTCTGTAACCCGCCCCCCCCACGTGTGTGAATACTTGTCATTGAATGTTCTGACCCAAATCGTCATTGACGGAATCTACAGCAGGGTGCCTCAGCGTGGAACGAGATCATGTGGCCGTCACCGTTGAACGTAACATATTCAGTTGCTGTATGGCCCCAGGGCACCACCCTTCGGCTCCGTGCTCACAAATACTACTCTATAATAATGCCGCGCGTCGCACTGCTAGTGAAGGCGGGAGCCGACACTAGGTTCCAATACTATGAGGTTTCATCTGGTGAGCAAGGGGGATTGATGGATTTTCCTCATCGTCCTAGATAAGATGTCGCGCGAGGTTCCGTAACAGGCCTCGGTTAAACGAAATTCAAATACTAACTGTCTCGGAGTCCGCCACGACCTACCAACGTATCCGAAGGCGGCCAGCCTGAGCGTCCATGTGCAATCGTCGGGACCTTGGACAACCACTGTTACTAATAACGTCAACGCAATACTTTGGCCCTCCATGCATCGGTATCCTGCCAATTCATATTCCCAAGGAATTCAGAACTTACATTCGATGGACCGTTATTGACTGCAGAATAAAGCCTTTTTTCGCCGGTGACGCTCTGAAAGGACGGTTCGGTGATCTGCAGTCCAAAAAATGCCATCTTATCTAATTCCGAATGGCGGTCCATATGGACCAATAAACTCACTTGGGTCACCCCGACACCCAGCGCTGACTCCAGCGCTTACCCAGAAGTATAAAAAGCCGACAATATCGCCCTTCAATGGTATCCGTCCCTCCTTAACCATGTCCACCACATCCTCTTTTCACCCTGTCGTTGATGCCCGCACCTTTAATCATCCTACTTATTCCCAGCCAACTAATGTCGAGCAAAACTACCCTCCTCTCGTTCCTAATTACCACCAAGAGTACGTGTGCCAACTGCTCTGCAAGTTGCGATTGACCTAGTCATCTTGTTGACAGCAGTTTTCCATTATCTGGTCCTTTCCAGCATGCCCCCCCTTCCATTCCTTTAGAACCAGGATCTGGCTTTTCTTACGACCCTTTGGACTCTTTCATTCCTTCTTTCAAAAGCTACCCGAATTCATCATTCGGCAAGTCAACTGCACATAATCCAGTACCTCCCAGGAGTTTCGCGAACGGAGGACCTTCCCCTGCACTACCACATCTTCAAGCGGTTGAAACGGTGCCGGAAAAACCTCTTCTCTTCAGTCCATTCGCGCTTCCGCATTCCATGGCTGCGTCGACGACGACGACCTTCCATGGCTTTGAGGGCAACCCTTCCACCCTTCCAGCTCCGCCACTTCCGCCTGCACCAGCGAACCCCACCCAGGCCCCCTCGAATATCGTCCACATCTGCCGGTGGGTGACAGATGGGTCGCCTTGCAATGCCGCAGTGGGCGGAAGCACCCAAGCTGTACGCGATCACCTCAAACGGGTCCATGGATTTCGCTGTGTCGGAAAGGACCCGGCGGTGTGTTTGTGGGCGGGCTGTGGAGAAACATTGCAACGGGAGAATATCCCGAGGCATGTCCTCCGTCGACACCTTCGCGTGGGGGCGGGCTGCGTCGCATGTGGTTTACCACTCTCTCGCCCCGACGTCCGGCACAGTCACGCGAGGGCTTGCCCAGCGAGACGCTTCTGACGTGTCAATTGCAAATGCGCATTAACTCGATTAAAAAGTATCCGATAGAATTGAATACATATCCTCACCGCTACGTAGGTGTACTAACACATGGTAACATCTGGTCAACTTGACTCTACTTCTACATAATGCTGCCTATCGCACCAGACTACATGCTCATGTCATTGTACTTGATCGTGTACCCACTGCAACTTGTCGACTATGATCAGTTAATGTAAATAAAGTGTTGGTTGTTCTTACTCGTCTGGCCTGTTCGCAACTAGACCAAGACAGTTCTCAGAGCAAGGCAGCTTTGAACGCCATTGGACGGGCTAGGGCTGGAAAACTTGGGGTGTTTTAGAGGTACGTATATCTTTCTCATTTGAGGTCCACAAATGACTGCGTACAACCGTGTCCTGGTTCATCCAAACTAGGACACAGGCAAAACCAGAATAACATCAGGGAGCGATACATGCCAATGTTTTCCCCTGACGGCTCCAAGCTCGACCTGCTAATCGCAGGGACCGCCGCCTCCAGCAACTTTTGTCTCGCTAGCGTGCACACATCTTGCCATCACTTCATGTAGACCTCCCAATCCTGGTAACGGCGATGCGTGGTGACCTGGCTAGTTGCAGCGCCATTAGGAATAACCTGATAATGTGCCTTGGAGGCGACGTGGGGCTAAAGGAAGTGGATATATTTGTGATGACTGCAAGTCGCATGTGCGTGAGCAGCTTGAAAATGGGGACAATCCATCGAATTTTTATCCCAGCAAAGCAGAAAATACAAGGAGGTAATTGGAGAATGCGATTTGATCTGTTAGTTCATGACAGAGCACAAATGAAAGCTCAGTCAAACCGGGCATGGATGAAAGTCGATGTCCAAGCAAGTCCGGTGCATTCCACCTGAAGGTGTTACCAGCGGCGAATGCGGCGAATCATGATTTCGTCCGGTGTGGGGGACGGGGTGCAACCTAGCGCGGACACGGCGCGTATACCTTTTGACAGTTTCCCGCTCAATTTATTTCTCCTGTCTCTGGATTGAACGAATGGGTCTGTGTAAAATTAGTCACTACTACAGAAAGGAAATACCTGACCGGATGACCGAATTATGAGCCTTTCAAAAAACTTACTCCAGGAAGACACCGTGCTAGAGGAGTCGCATCCCTCAATTCCGTCCACAGCACGTACAACGTTGAAGACCAGTCATTTGGTAGTCAATGTGCTCAGCAGCAGAGTGGCCCTGCTCCCGAAGCGATTCGGAGTAACAGTATGTGGGCACGATGCGTGTTGCCAACTTCGAACTTCGAACGAATGAGTGGATTGATTTATTTGGCGAACCAAGCTGCCCTTACATAAATTTATGATAGCCCTGATCACATGATTTGAACAGCAAATTCATTCATTTACCCGAACTCTTCAGTTAGGTCTTACCCACAGTCATGGCAACAAAAGCCAAGAGCGATGTCAAAGTTCTGAAAGGACAAGAGGGTGAGAAGATATGCTGCCTGACCGGGTCTAACGAAATTAATATACCGCCTCACCCGCAGCCGAAGACGCCATTCTGCAGTACATGAAAAGGGTAATTGTGACGGATTCCTGTGCCTATATGCGCTATGTATTAAACACCTGATAGATGAACAGGCCGTTCGGTGCCGTCGACATTTCAGCCAACCTGAAGGGTGCGGTTCCGAAGGCGACGACGGCCAAGATCCTCGCTTCCCTCGCCGAAAAGGGCGCAATCGTGCAGAAAACATACGGTATATGCGCTCTGGAACGATGATAATGACCACGCTCGAACGCGTTTATGTAGGCAAGACCAACTTTTACGTTGCGAATCAGAACGACATCGATACCCTCGACGCCAACGAACTCGCGGCTCTAGAAACGGAATGTAAAGCAGTCGAGGAGGCGAACAATGCCGTCGCTGCGCAAGTAAAGAACTTGCAATCAGGTTTCGGAAAACGCTCTCGTCATACCTTTTCCGTCTGACACTTACCAGAGTTCAACAAACTCAAAGGCACGCCTACGGACGCTGAACTCGAGGTTCAGATAGAAGACGCGAACCAGACAGTAAGACCCGTCTACACAGATCGTCATTGATACCATCTTTTGTATCATCAGATTGCCCGTTTGTCGGAGAGGCTTTCTCCGCTACGTAGCGGCGTGCCGCTTATATCATCCGACGACCTCGCACAACTCGACATTGAGTGGAACAAATGGCGACCCGAATGGAGCCGTCGCAAGAAAGTTTTCACTTCGTCAGTTGCATACATCCATCATCCACACTTGCTCGAGGTGCACGTTGACTCGCATTACTTCTAGTTTCTGGCAGCTCGCGACCGAAGCGCTGCCACCTCAAGATGCTACGGCTCTTGCAGAAGACCTCGGGATCGAATTTGATACACCAGAACATTCATCGGTCGAACGTGGTCCTTTATGCGCGGTACCGGGACAGAACTTGAAGCCAAATTTGAAGCGCAAACGCGAATAGGTTTGTATCGGCGATGTGCTTGTTCTTCATGTACTTTCAAATCCAAGTGTACCTCGTTTCTCTGGATGTTGCGAACATTGGCAAAGTATTGCCGACTATGTGAGCAGTGATATGAAATGCACAATAGCAATGTAGACAGGGATGTTTTCCTACTCCCTCACCCGGACACCGCTGCATTCCCGCCAATACCCAGCCATCCCCTCCCAAATCCACTCGCAACAGCCCGGAAGCCAGACTCCTTAACTTCGGCAAGGAACAGATCGTGCTGGTCCGCCAGCCTTTCGTTATTCCGCCGGATTTCTTGAATGACACCATGTTGACGAGTACAGAGAGGGCAAGCAGTATCATTCTCGAAGAGACATCTACGTTCGGTGATCTATCAGAACCACACATCATCGCGACGACTGAGGCATACCGTTGATGATAGCTGTGATTGCACATGAAATGTATGCTCGGAAGATCGAGCTGACCGTTGCATTGCGAGCACCGCGTGACGTGGAATACCCTCGGATGCTCCGTATCCTCGAGATCCTCGACTTGCTTCAATTTCGTCCTCGTCTCTGAGCGGTAAGAAGAGACGAGTTGTTGATCCTGCGAGAGCATGTCGTCATCTCGTCAACAAAGGGAACAGAACAAGGAGATACGCACCGTCGCGATCTCGTCCCTGCCTTCCTTGATCCGTCTCATCAGCCAACCTTTAACAAGTCCGACGCTTGCCACCTCGTTCCGACTGAGTACCTGAACGACAGACAGAGGTGACATTATCTTCTCGCTCTCGATATGTTCCAAGAGTGACTCGAGGTCTGCTTGGTGTGCGGTGAGCAGCGCAGGCGTCGACGTGAGGAACCGCAGGACGAGCGGGTAAAGGTGTGGATTATCAGGGCCGTACTTGCGTAGCGCTGAAATAACATGTGCCGAAGGCGACGATTCAGAACAGCCCGTCACAAACGTGCTGCCCGAGTTGTGCTCTTCCATCCAGAATCGCAACACGTCCTCGTACATACCCATCTTCTCCCATAGAAGAATCAGTCCGGGCGTATACTGGTGGCTCGAGCAGAGGACCAACGCATGGGTGAGGTCGTACGGAAGGTGGGTGGAATGGAGCAATCGAAGGGCTTTGTGGTGCTCGCACGGGGTATGTTGGTCCCCTTCGCTGCCCTCGTCGAGATAGAGCTCCAACAGTGTATTCCACACTGCGGCCTGATCCCGTTTCTCTGCTTCTTCATCCTCGCCTGCACCAACGGCGACAGCGCCCGATTCCGAACCACCCGCGCCATCCAGTGTCTGTCCCCACCGCCGTTGTGCCACCGTCTCGAGGAACGTCGTAAAACACTCAGGTTGGTCTACGAAATGGGCAAAGAAGAGCGTTGGGGACGGTCGTCTAGATGGTGTCAGCGTCCCTGGGCCGCTCGTGGATCGTACTTGGGGCGCAAGAGATTGACCGCTAGGTCCACCAGCTAATGCGGTCACCAGATCTTCCTCTTCATCTTTGTCCTCCACTTTCTTCCCGGCTCCGTCACTGCCGGTCAACGTAGGAGGTACTGCGGGTGCTCTGGAGAGGGCGAGTAAAGCCAGATACGAAGGCGCCGACGTTCCCTGTGCTGGGGATTGAGGACCTTCTGAAGGTGGGAGAGATCCGGAAATGGTACAGAGATCAATCAGTAATTGTGTGGTTTCGTTAGGGAGGTTGTCCAGAAGAGCACGGCAATAACGAGCGAGGTTTGATTCCGCCTAACGGACCGAACCCAACGTCAATCAATTGTCACTTAGGGAATGAATGGGAGGCAAGAACTTACACCGGCTCCGCCTACTTCTCTCAGGTAACCAATTGCTACCCTGTATCCATTCTCTATCTTTCCTTTATCTGCTTTCTCGACCGCTTTCGCATCACCGCTTCCAGCACCGATATCTTCCACGATGACCCTCAGATAGTCCTCGTGTCTCCCCCACCTCTTCGCGAGGTATGCGGCCTGCTCAAAGAACCCCGCTTGTCGACATACACGAATCGCCGTGTCAAGATCAAACGGAGGTTCTCGGCTCGTTCCCTCCCCGGGAACTGCCTTGCCCTCGAACGCGGTTCCGACAATTTTTCCCTCACTGCGAACAAACGCGTCCACTTTGGCGACATCGCCCACCTTGGCGTAGGTATTGAGGAGCAGGGTTGTGTGCTCTGCATTCGCAAGCCCGTGTGTATGCAGTTCTTGTAAGTAAAGCATCAAAAGTGGGGTCAGATTGGCTGTGAGGAACTGTGCGCAGGTCAGTATATGCTAGCGCAACATGCGAGCAAGAGCCGAAATGTAATCATGACCATGAGGGGCGTACCTTGCGTACGACATAACTTCCGCGGACACCACCGATCGTTCGCAGGTATTCCTTCATCGCACCTTCGTAATCGCCCTTCTCGTATAGATAATCGCCATGATGCCGATGCACGTCTGTCGTGTCCAGACTCTGTGTGTACGCAAACGACAGCGCGAGAGAGTAGAGGTGCCTTTCGTACAACAGTGCGAGCTTCGTGCCGGTCGGCTTCTCAGCCAAACGAGTCACCTGTGTGAGTAACGTTTGGTTGATGGCAAGGTCCACATGCGATTGAAAGACACCAACCGCTCCATCGTTCCCCAGGACATACACAGACCCCCATGCGGAAACGATGTCCCGTACCCCACGCTCGAATACCCCGACATATGCGATCATCTTGTTCTCCATATCGATGAGTACGACCCGTGCGGCGTCTGGGTCAGTGGGCCCATTCGAGGAAAGAACGTTGGACAGCGAGGATGTGTCGGTAGTGAGCTTCCGTTGTCGCGGACCAGGAGTTTTCGTTGTAGCGCTCGTCGGAAGCATCGCCGAAGTAGACGTTGACGCAGGGAGAACCACGACCACATAATTCAGGTGTGTGTACAAGGATGACTTGCGCCCTAAGTAACTCAATCAGACGAACCATTCTCATCAAATAAAGAACTAAAAACGAGAGTCGTGCTGACCTTCGTAACTGACCACACCTAACCGTCCACCACTTCCAATGCCGACCACTGCCTCGTCTCTGCCCACAACAACCCAACGCAATTTCCAATCGACACAAGCACAACGTAAACCTGCCCCGATCTCGTCAACAAGGACAGCTGTAGGGCTAGAAGGCTTTGGTAGAATTGGATAGACATAAGTAGAAGAGGTGGTAACGATGACGAGCGAAAGCGTCGGAGGGGTATTCGAAGTAGGAGTAGAGCCGGGGTTCAAATGGTCCATGACAGCAGCCGATGACAACGGATCCATGGAAACCGATGCAGGTGCAGTAGTGAATGCTAGAAAAGTTACAGGTTCGGTTGCAATTTCGTGAATGACTCGAGGCTTGGGAATGGAAGCAGATGAGGAGGTTGACGAAAGGGATTGGTCCAAATGACGATACAAAAGAACGGTGCCATCCGCGAGACCAACAGAGAGGAAAGAAAGGGTGGAGGTTAATGCGAGAGTAGTGACCTATACTTGATAGTCAGTCCGCGCGAAGAATGGGACCAGAACAGATCGTACAGGATGGGGTTTCCCGGTTGGCTGCACTTTAGCAGTGCGCAGGAGGGCAGGTGCGCCTGTCCTCTTGTCTGTCTTTCCCAGATCCCATATTTTCATAATAGACGAGCGCACGTTATCTTCGTCCTTGACGTGCCTGCGGGTCAAGTTTGGAACGAATGCTGAGGAACACGAGCACACACCCCGATAGAGATCAGAATGCCCATCTCCTCCACCATATGAGTAACCCTTCCACCTACATGCGCGATCCAGCTCGCTACAGAAACGAAGGCTTGGTTAAGAAGGTGGACACTTCCGTGGATGTCTGCGACGACCAGGCCATGAGAAGAAGAGATTACAGTGGAGATTTCTGGGGCACTCTAACGTTCAGAAGTTAACAAGAGAGAACGACAAGTTCAAGCCTGACTGCACCTTGAACAAGTCAGGTGGGCTTGCAGGGTCGTGAACATCCTTGACGGGCTCAATGTCGAAGAACGTAAACTGCCGAAGCTATACACAGCGTCAGAAGTGCTCTGGGCGAAAAGAAAAGACGTTTCTACCGCGGCGGCGGTTGCGGAGGTCATGTCTAATGACCAGGACGTAGTCTCGATGTGGTTCGCACCGCTTACGACATTTGTAAACACAACCTGTCTTTCAATCTGCAACAACAATGTTTCGTATGGTGGTTCTTATTCGACCATAATCCCGGGCGTATTCACCCCTGCAGTCTCCCAGATTCCACATATCCCTTCCGGACCCCCAATCTCCTGTTCATCTCACTCCACGACAGGTGTCAAAGTGACGGGTGTTGTATCAACATGATTCCTGTTATTGAAGTAAGTGATCTGGGATTTACATGCCGCGAAGAGTATGACCTGGATTTCCGTGGTCCTGCCACAATTCGACATGACATTCTGCATTCTGGCATCCAAGCTTAAACGTGAATACCTCCTCCATTGCGCACGTAAAGTTGTGGTTGAAAGTTGCTGGGAGATCTCGAATGGGGAAGTCGGCTATGTCGTGCAAGAGGCGAGGCTGAGTTCGGTATGAAATTGCCTCGGGATCAAGCAAAAATGGCGCGTCGAGCTGCGAGAGGTGGAGTGTTATCGGGGGGTCTGATATCACGAAACTGGATTCTCCGACTGCTTCGTCAAGAGCTGGGAGTGATATCCTCAACTCGCAAGCCTCCATCCCATAGTCGATTGCGCGGAACTGCAGGATGGTTGACACCTGAGGGTATGGTAAGTATGAGGTTGATTCCAAGAGTGCCCGCTCACCGTTGGAGTTGCCAGGATCCGATGTTGGTTGGGGAAGACGGTACCGATGGGTGTCGCGTAGCCTCGTTGGTCAACATCAAAGAATGATTTATCTGGGGCGGACTGATCGATTCGAGCACTGAGGAACGGCTTGTTGACGAATGGCTTAACATCACTAGAGAGATGCTTGTGAATTCGATCGAGCCCGATAAACTGGGTTGGATGACGGAGTCTCGAGATTTCTTGCCTTGTCAAGCGAGGCGATTCGAGGAGATACGCAACAGATTGTGGCAACGTGCGAGACGAGGGAGGGGATATGTAAATGTATGCAAGGTTGGCGATCGTGCATACGATACAGGCCATCAGTGCCCACAGAGACACTGATTTGCTCTTGGACGATTCTGACGAGGCTTGCGTAGGCTTGATATCTTCAACTGAAGCATCATTTTCTAGGTCGTTGAGCGGCAGGAGCTGATACATTTCAAGTAGGTGGGGCTACAACACCATCCATTCCTTTCTAATACCGATATCTAGCTGCAGTAGAAACCAGTGACCTCCTGTGTATACGGGCCTGGGCTCATCAAACTCATTTAGCGAAAGCGGCAAATCTTGTTACGCCTCCCGCCCATGTACTAATTGTGTATCCCATGTGCTTGATCTCTCATCACTATCTCCAGGCAAACCGCTTTCGTACTTGTTTCATCCCGCCGCACTTTATAGACACAGTTTTTCTCATCATCAGGCTTCTGTGAGTTCTTTAGAATTTTTTTTGATCCGTCTCCATTGCACATAATTCCGCGGGGTTCATGAGACCCGGTACACAGGCCCAGAACAGCATGGTACTGGTATCCTGTCCCTCCCAATTTGTTCACTAGCAGCTGTGCCTTCTCAGGTGTCCTGGCCCCGTCGCGGCACCGGCGCTCAACATACCAACCCTCACTCGTGCTGCTTGACGAATGGGATTGACGAATCCAGCGAAACCTCTGGCGTACTGCATCGCAATTTTCGCCTTCGGTGCTCTACTCTGGTCGCTCAGGCCGCTGTACGATGCCGTTGGCGTAAGAGCCAATCTGCACAGTAGTAAGCACTTTGCGCAGGTCTGCAACGTTCCTTGCACGAGTTCTCACCACATGATACACGCAGGTTCGCTCGCGTTTGATATCCCGCATAGTGATCCTGTCGGGATGATCATCCATAATACCCAACGATATGGTATCACACCTGGCGGCGCCAAAGAAATCGCAGCTCTCATTCCACCAGGCGGACACTTGATCTACTTGGGCTCTCCGCCCAAAGCCTACACTCCAACTCTCTTCCACCAGATGAAATGCCTAGGGATTATCCACGCCGCCCTCATTGATATCCCGCCTCACCCTGTCCCAACGCCTACACCGCTTATAAGCCACTGCTTGAATTATTTACGCCAGACCATTCTCTGCCAACCGAACCTTCGTCTGGAGTCGGCAACAAATGCGAATGCGTCGTCGGAGAAGGAATACGAGACTGTTTGTAGGAACTGGGAGGCTGTATACACAGCCGCTCAGCGGAACCATAAGTCCTTTTCAGCTCTTCAGGAGAAGGAACATCCACATCCATAGATTAGACCAACTCGTATGTATCCAATATGGCTACAGGATCCTGCTGTATATATCATTCCGTATGTGCGAGCAAAGTCGCGATCTTGTCCGGCCGTGGTCTTATCGTACAAGGTGTGGGGAGCGCCTGCCTACCCAAACAAGGTAAGCCAACAATTCCTGTGTGCACGCATGATCGGACATACCGGACGAACCGTCTGCTATTGAATTCGGGCACAGGCTCAAATTCGTTCCCTGCGTCATCCACAGGCTTGGCGATATCAAAGCACGCCAGGATGTGCGAAATCAGGATAAAAAGCGACGAGTGTCCAACGTGGCGTCCGGGGCATGCGCTTTGGGCATAATCAGAGACGCCATCCGATAGAAATCGAAAAGGTGTATACCGTCTTCCCCACCCGAATACCGTCGACTCAATAACTTCCCGTGCTGTGGCACTACCTTTCGTCGTGACCAAGAACCGAGAAGGATCGAATTGATCCGGGTTTGGAAATACCTCGGGGTCCCTCAGAATTGCCCTTGTGAGGTCAGACAAAGCCGAACGAGACAATGCACATTAGAACATACCAAGTGTTCCCCAATATTTGTGATCCTTTCGGAATGCGGTAACCGAGATACTCGTCCTCTTGGATAACCATGTGGGGAAAACCTGGGTCTCCATGAACAACTCAGAATGAGGAATGAGTGAAATAACCAATACCAAGTGGAGTGACTGCATTCCATCGGAATACCTCAAGGACAATGCAGTCAATAAATGGTAATGATGAGCGATCCTCAAAGGTTGGCATATGGTCTTGACCTAGCACCGAATCCAGTTCAATTTGAGCTCGGCGCTGTATTTCAGGTTGCAAGACCATGGCACCAAGAAAAGTGTACATAAAAGAGACGGTCTTGATCGATGAGTTGAGCATAGAGGCATACGGAAATCTCAAAGCTTACTGAATCCATGGCAGCGCCATACATGACTGCAGCTGTGTCACGAATCAGCCCCACTTGACGTGAATGTTCCGGATCTTCGTCTGTTGGAAGCTGACTTAAAAGGGTAGATATAAATGATGAACTAGCTGTCCCCGCTGCCTTTGTAAAAAAATGGGTAGTGTATAGTATGTGCCAAGAGTGAGGGAGCATTACCATTTGACTGCAGACCATATCGAATGGCACATGGAGGAGTCGCTGACTCATCAGCCCAGCCTCTTCTGCGTCTTTCTTGAACCCACCACCTGGAAGCCAACTCGGATAGTATTTTACTGTAGAATGTCAAATAGAATGGTGTACGGAGGGACAGACGACTCACGCAACGGGAACAAGTCGACTAAATAGGGGCCATTACGAGGGGTTTCCAGTGCGTCCTGAACAATCTTTAGAAGAGGATCATCGGAGTGAGTGATCTCATGGCCATAACATATCCGTAGTATAGAAGACGCGATGCCCCTATACAAAAGAAAGTCAGGTCTAAAAATGCTACAAGAAAGTCTTACAGGCGAATGAGCGCAACCCAGTCGTTGGGATTGTCAAACAGATTGCGAACCAAGGTCCGGGAGCTTTGCAGTTGAACGAGTTGCCAATCTTTGATCTGCGCGAGGAAGTAGCGCTGAGCCAAGGAACGTCGTTCTCTGTGCGGTTCCCCTGAGATAGAACTGAGAACCCAGTTATTGCCCATACTGAAAAAGCGTTGTCATGACAACTATCTAGCATGTAAACCAACGCTCACAGTTCAACGAACATGACCATTCGCGGTCGATCAGAGTAAATGGCTGCACGCTTGTCCATGAGATCGCGCGCGGCCTGTGCGGTGTTTAAAACGATCATATGCCTTCCAAAGATTTCCAGATGCATGATACTGCCTACGAACCGTTCAGAACAAAAATCGGGCGCAGAGAACTAGATATGCACCGTAGTCCTCACGCCACTTCACATATGTCTTAGCCTTCTCCGTTTCGTCCTGTGGGAGGTCAGAAAGATTGCCTACCAAAAAGCGTCCTTTTGGCCCTGGGGGGAGGCGCTTCGCACGTCTCCGAACAAAGTAGCGGAGAACGAGAAGCGTTGCAACCGTCACGGGAATGTATATCAAACGAGGAGCCATGGTTGCCAGTGAGCGTCTAACTTGAATGTTGGGACTTCAACTCGAACGTCTGGCAAATGACACCGTCGCCCACGTTCCTCAAGTAGTTATAGTTGACCCAGGAGGACATCCCCGTATGGCACGGCCGCTCACTGACCGCCGTTTTGAAAATGCACATAAGATTCGGATGGGAATCATGGGATTGGAGTACCTGATTCATCAACTGTCATGATGCGTGTGAGTAAGCGGCCGTGTTGCTTGGACTTGGAGGCTACTACTTCAAGAGGTCTTGAGACTCAAATTTCAAAGTTCACATGACAACCAACTTTACATAAATTATTTTGGTAATCGTATACGTGGGATGAAGGTGAAGTACAAATCATCATTCACTACGGGCTAGCAGATGCTTTGCTCTCGGCCGGCGACGGGTTACTGCTAAACATCATTTTCGAGCCTGAATCCGATGTGCTACGATGTTTTGAGTTGCGTGCCCCGAGCATCGTGTCTGATCCACCCTGTCCGTCAGAGAAAACCATCTGCGTGGAAGTTAGTATTGCGTTTGTCGTCCGCCTCTCCCAAGCCACTCCTTTTGATACCCTGTAGACGATCAGCGTGGGGGAAATGACCTGTCAATTCGAAGTATCAGGGTCCAAATTGTCTGTAGTACATGGCAGAAAATAATTATGTACCTGAACATTACAGAGTGTCATCAGCAGGATATATTGACCCGGGTTGCCCGCCGCATATACAATGATGAACGCGAGTGACCATATTGCATACAGGGCTGACGACTCTATGAGTATTGCTATAACGCTCGTGTATTGAGATGTCTGAATTTCCTTGCGTCCTGCACACAACATAACATTCAGTTATAGTAAACCACCCTCTGTAGTAACAACATACCCAGAGATTTTTCCACCAGCCTCTTGAACAAGAGTACCCGAATCGAGATGAACGCTGTGGCAAAGACGTTCAATGTCACCGATAGGGTGAAGCACGGAATGGCGGCTGTCTTGGCAAGCTGTGAATACAGTGTCTGATTTGAACTGTTTATTGCCAACGTAAAACATCCAGTCCCTTAAAATAAGAAGAGTAAAACACTGCATATGTAAGTTCTGAGTAGATACTGACCGACTACGCCAACGTAGATCAGAGACATGAAAGAAAGTATCAAGCCGCGAGGGAGAGGGTGGACTTCATGGTAAAAAATGAAGAGCCGCCAAAGCTACCCCAAGCCTGGTCAGACAAAGTGGCCCAGGGTTATCTCGAACTCACCATCATAGCATCTGCGCACCACATCGTCAAGAGATAGGTCGAATATGCCAGGGCCGGAACGGACTGGCTCCATATGTCAGCCAGATAAGTTATAGGTCCTCCAGGGTAATCCATTTGCCAGGAGTATGCATAGATAGAGCAATATGCATTCGCTATCGTGGAGAGGCTTGACAAAATCCACAGTACAGTGATCCAGGCAGTCAATAGGGCGGTCTTGCTTGTAGCATGTGCTTGTGTCGAACGGAGGTTACGGACGAGGCTGTGCATGCAAACTGCATAGAGAGAAGTCATGAGGCCCCACGAGATGCCCGAAACAAATGTGGTAGCGGTGAGCGAAATGCTCGCAGCATACAGAACATCGTAAGGTAGCGCCTGGGGAGAAGACATTGAAGGGGAACGAGGTTCTGATGGTGTACCCTTGTGAGTTCTTATTGGGCGCGTTGGCTCCATTTGTGGTGGTCATTGGCCAGCGCCGCCAAGCGGCTTAGGACCCCAAATCTATAATTAATTAGAGTCTAATTAGCACACCAGCATTGCGACATGGACAAACCTAGCATTGTGATTGTGATATTTCGGAGTCAAATCGGTGTTGCAGTGCACGCAGCTCATCATGTGGCCGACAAACACCACGGACACCGCGAAATTTGCTTTGATCGGGAGCAAACTTGAACACTTGTCGACGAAATTTTCCGCATGGTCTCATTTCCGTTGCAGCGTTGCAGACCCAAGATTGATGCTTTGCAGATAGTGACGATTCTGCGGGGGACCTTGGTCTGGTGACCAGACCGCTCTATGAGGCAAGCCGTCGAGACGGCTGTTTCCACGTGAGGCACATGAGGCCTTGAGGCCTAGGCGTCATAGCCTCATTGTCTCGAAGTTCCGGTGGTATCACTCGGCGTGTGCCATTAGCCCACTACTATCCAAATGGGTCATGTCATGCGTACAGTCTATTCCCCACGCGCCATATACAGGCCAACCCAGTCTGCCAATCGACCAGCCATTTGGTCGAGCATTCTGCAGTGCGTTAGTCCATCTCACACTCCAACCAGTGGTATAACGTAGGTCGCAACGATTCGTTCTCCAGAAATTAACAATGGTCCTGGCAGTCGAACTGGATTTCGCTTCATGCTCAACTAGATTCTGGTCAGGGCTAACTCCGACGCTGGCCGATGTCTTCTTGGTGACCGATTTGAGTCGGTCGTTCGGGGTCCATGGGGAAACGCATCATTTGACCGATCGGCGCATCAACGCTGAGCCAAGAGATGGTAAAGTGAATGATGGATCTGTGTCGAAGAATAAAGGGTAACTGGTGAGCCCGTCAGCATTGTGGAGAGAAAGGGACTCATCAAGGGATTATTACCGGACGTGTGGTTTCTCCAGGTTCACGATCGATTTCTAGCATAAACCTGGGAGGAACGCAGAGATCATGAACAAGGCCGAATTCTTCTGCTTCCGTGGTTTGATTGATGCATTCCACAGACTTTGATGGAAAAGATGGTTTGAGAGACGGGCGCAAATGAGTGCGTGTAAAACTGACCACCCCCCTTGAAGCTACCACCTTTGAGGAACTTCCCGACGGCCTTTGGGAGGTTCAAGTCGTGTCGAAATGGAGAACGGATTCTACGCAACGGATTTCTCACATGATACCTTCTACAGATTTACTCAAATCGCGAACGACTTGTAATGACCATCAGCCCGTCAGAAGGATTACAACTTTTCTTCAGGGTTCGTCCCCCCACGTTCATACTGATCCATGCGCTCTCTCCACTCTCTCCACTCTCTCCCCATTACACCATACACCTTTCCCCAATCCCAGCACACAAGTGTGCCGCCAACCCTGTCGACCTCGAAGTCTCTCACCATAAAGTCTCCCTCCTCCAGTGTATCTGCTGCGTTGCATAATAAGGTCTGTCGCAAATAGTTCAGGCAGTGGTGTTGGTGTTCCTCTGAAACAAGGTCCGATCGTGGTTGATGGAATGCTCGTGCAAGTTCTCGCACACAATGGAGTTGATGCACGAACGTCACAGCAAGGAGGCGATCATTCTTTCCAAGATGCACGCGCCCAAGACCAGGCGGGTTGGCGAACAATGTTCCCCAAGTCTTGTTAACAGCTTCATCTCTACCGTCCCCCAAATCGAATCGAACGGACTCGTGCAGCGTCATCGAAACGAGGTCGAGGTCTCCGACGTCAAACATTATCGGATAGTCGTGTCCAACGTAGCCTATAATTTGTCAGCAATGAATGTCGGTGCATAGTACGACCCTCACCCACTTGGATCGTTATGGAATGAATATCTAGCTCGCCAAAGAAATACGTAGGCATTGATCAGGACGAGGGTGCCTAGCGTGAGGTTACCCAACGTCAGCATACTCTTGGATTTGACGGGTGTTGATCGGGACCGTGGTTGGAACAAGATGGCAGCTTTCGGCGTGCTTACAGCTTTATAACGCTTAGCCTTTGCTTAGCCTGGTTTATTTTTGTCGTACAACTGGGTATATGCACAGGTGCTAAGAAGGGAAAGTGCTACTCTCCCCAAGCCAGACTTTATATAGATGCCAAGAAGATAGTCGTTCTGACTCGGAAGGGAAATATTTTGCAGTGGCTTTAGTTGGTGCACTGGCACTGTCCCAAATTGAAATAATTTTACTACCATGCTCAGCCTTTACATCGTTCCCACAATCTCTTTTTTGCAAAATCGGAGTCTGCCAGGAGTGAGATCTCACGTCTTGGTTGAACGTGCATCGATGTACCTATACTCTCAGAAAAAAGGCTCAAGGGGCTCGAAACCATCGTTCGCTGAAGAGGATGGTAAGTCCGATGGTTACTAATATCTTCGCATGTGACTTACATTCGAGCTTCCCGCTGTTTCGCACAGTGTTGAGGCCGTTTGGAGCGGGAGCGGCAACGACCAGCTGCGAGGCGAATATCAAAGCCACCACTATGACACGAGATAGCGAGCCGCCAGTGAGTTGCGTCATCATGTTTCAGATGAGCAAGGAGATGAGCTCAAAACCGTGTTTGCTTTCAGAGAGAAGGATGAGAGATGATCTTCCACCTCAATCAATACTGGGATTTATATTTCTGGAACATGCCCTATCTGTCCTGTGACGGAGTGAACTAGCGTGATGGTCTTCTCATATGTGAGCATTGTTTTTGGTTCGCGTGCTGTGGTGAACCGTTACTACAGGTATATTAACAGTTCCATCGCTCGGCATTCAAGCTCACTCCCGGTCGAAGCAAATACTTTTAGCACTGGATCACCAACTCGGAAAGTACATATTTGCGTGCCACCGCTCAAAGCTCTGTACTTAGGTGGGGTAGGCTGTGGCTAGCGCCATTCTCAACGAAGGGGTTCTGCCGTTTGCCGTTTTCCAATCCAAGTAATTTGGAAGTGCACTCGAATACCTATCGATGGAACTTTAAGCCCTTGTCTGGTCTATCCAGATCCTTCGCCCCCAAGATCTCGTGGCTTCGCATAAACTCATTCCCTCAGGAAGGTAGCGTGAGTAACAAACAATTTTGTACTGAGTAGGTAACTATACATGCGTAGCACGGCCGCGCTCCCTCGCTTGCGACAATATCGACCTCCCAATCACCATCCGCTCCACATAGCGAAAAACCTTTTTCGAGCAGTTATTCGATCTAATGATAATTGCAGTGGTCACTGGGGCTGTGTTCGTATCTACAGGAAAGTCGCGGTGCTTTAAGCTCCATGAGCCTCCGTTTACCAGTTGTTGTCATCACATCCGCCAAGGCTTCGTTTTTCAAGGGGCCTTTGTTCCCTACGGCGCGCCGTATACTGGGGGGCTGAACAGATGCTCCCGTTTTGCGCAAACCATGCTGTGTGGAGACATTGCTCATCGCCCACTCGATCCCACTGCAGAGAGGGGGGCGCCCCCCCCCGGGGGGGGGCGCCCGCGCCC